>JACCHV010000128.1:0-138655 GCA_018907245.1 Eupristina koningsbergeri | reverse complement strand
TTTTACTAAACTATTTCATGTCTATATACATCATATGTAATTTATGATATATTGAAGAAAAATAAATTTTTTTATTATATTTTATTTCCTTGTTGTGTAATTCCATATTCTTAGTATTTTGTATTAAACGTAGTAATTTATAAATATTCTATGTATATAACTAACTAAATATTTGACCAAAAAAACATTAAACTTAGAAAAACATAAAAAATAAAGGTAAAAATTAAAACATAGTTATATATATATCTGCTAGACTTCGAGAAAATCGTGAAAAAAAATCTTTTCTTTATATAATCTAAAAAAAATGCATGGAAAAAATTTAATAATAAAGACAAAACAAGTTTCGACTTAAATAATAAAAAATATCATTAATAATCATACACTATTATGTTCAAAAATTTATTGCATAGTGTTTGTTGTTTTGAAATTATAATGAGTATCATTATATTTTTATAAAAAGGTTACTTGAAAACTTTTATACCTGCCTTTCAAAAGCATAAAATAATATCTAGACAAAAAAGAAAGAATATTATTATAGTCGAGATGAGAAAAAGGTTTCGGAGTTATGAATATTTTAGCGTATTCCTAGCTAAAACTCTTTTTTGTCTTTTGATATAAAGTCATATGAATTTACGTAAGTTCAAGAAATCGCACACGAATTTTGTATTTATCGCGGTGTTGATGCGAAGCAAAATGTAACTTTCCACACTCGTCTTGACATTTCATTACGAACAATGAAGCAATGGTCTTCTCGAGGGAAATATGTCTAGTCCATTAATAAATTTTCTCTTCCATACCATACACAATCCATCTATCTATCTTATAGATGTGAAACTTGTATGAAAATGTTGGAGATGTCGTACATCAAACTTGCACGTATAAATAATATTCATTGAAATTGATTAATAAATTTTGTATTGATAAATATGTAATATACGTAATGTACGGATAGCTATGGGTCGATTGGAATTTTAAAGTACATCTAGCCGTTTACTATTTTTTTTTATTATTTGTATATAAATTGTTAAAAGTAATTTAACGACGCTATGATATATTTGTACATCAACGCAAAATAGTGAGACAAATGAATGTTTATTACTGAAGATTAATAATAAGTGTATATTTCTAATATCGTCACTCAGTAAAAACCAATAGATAATTAACTACAAATTTTAAGCTATTGCTACAAAAAATTTGAATTCATAAAATTTTTATTAGATCAATGAATAGTTCATTAGTTTCACTTCAGGATGTTAATTTATGAATTATCATTCCAGATCTTCCTCTGTAGAAGCGAATGTCAACATGGTTGAATGACGTCTTTAGATATTGATATATATTCTATTGAATTGTATTCTAAGTACCTTTTCTTGATATCTTGTATACTGTTAATCAACTGTTGATTGCTCTTTTGTTTCGCATCATCTGTTACATGAACTATACGAACTTAGTTTTTAAATTTTAGCTATATTTGTTAAAACTCTTTTTTATTAAACCTATCATTTTAAAATGTCGTATTAAAATTATACTTTTCAATATGTCACATACTAAAATTTAATATTTCTAATATTTTCATTTAAAAAATGGTGTTATGTAAAAAAATAGTTGTAAGAAATTTAAGAGCTAAAGCTGATAATTGAAGATTCAAACCAACCGAACACTATAAGAAACACATAATACCCAGCATATTTGGATAAAGAATTTATAATTATTACTTAATATTAATCAACGGTGTTTAGTGACAAAAACAAAACTGGAGCTTCTCGAGAAAATTCCTCGTATAGAAGCTGCCTCTTACAGGTGTTTTCCAGGGCGGAACTCTGATGGATTTTTCCGGCACTCCCTCGATATTTCCCGGATCGCGATTGAAGATGGATTATTGTAGATTGCAGTTTGGTTTTAGCCCTTTCGAAAAATATCTCTAACAATGACTTATTTTTTAAGCAAATTTTTTAGATTTAATCGAATAGTTAAATGCGTACACATATATTCAATATATTCAATTTCTATAACTTTATCTGAATTACTTAATTTTAAGAGATAAATGCATAGTATCCATAAGCTTTTTTGAAAATAAATTAATATATTTTTATACGCTAGTATTTATAATATATAACAATTTAACATACTAATAGTTATTTAAAGCAAATAAATAATGAATGTTCTACAAACATGGAATGTTAATAGTATCATACATTGATTTCATTCGATTTACATATTAAATATTAAATATAAAACGTATAATACATAAATACGTTTAAAAAATTAACATGAATTTATTTATATAAACTCACGATCAGAATTATTGATTTATAATAATTTATAAAATTATTATTATTAAAAATGAAATTTACATAAAAAACAGAAAATGTAATATTTTCATTTAATATTTTATTTAAATATTTAAAATGTAATATTTTAAAAATGTAATGATTTACAGTAAATATTATGTTTACATTTTAATCACATAAAATAAATTTAAAAAATGAGAAGCATAGTAAAATTCTTATATTGCTTATTTAATCAGAAAAAGTTCAGTCAATAAATTATTATCTCGTTATGAAAATTTATTTTGCAGACGTAGGTGCATTCATAAATATGTTAGTTGGCCGTTGATTGTTTATAATAATTTGTTTAAATAAATTTTCCATTCATGGTATTATTGCTTTTTCTAATTTTTTTAGGATAATTTAAAAAAGACACAAATAAGATTATTTCATAAAAATGAATACTCAGTTAAATTTTAACCCAAATTTAACACGTACTTAAATTGTGAAAAAATAGCTAAAATTTCTCGTTGATTATCATACACCTTTCTTTTCTTCAGAAATCACAGAAATGTGGTCGAAATGTTGTAACATATAACACGGTAACTTTCTCAAATCTAATTTTCTGTAAATGCATTGAGTCGTTCTTTCACCTTGAGCTTACTTTACTTGCCGATAATTTAGCAAATCTTGTAACAATATCCTACTGATCTGACCGGCTGGCAATAACACTAAATATACAGTTAAATAAAGCTATAAACTATTTTATTCTAGAGATATCGAGGATACCCTGACAACACAATATTATACCGGTTACATTATCTACTATAACTAAATGTATATAAAGATATCTGATCATTTATATTTACTTTCATAAAAAAATATTTCAAAAATAGGGGTGACATTCAAAAGAAAGGGAAAAAAATTAATAAATAAATATTTTAGATAATTATAAATGTAATTCCAGTAACCATTATTAGTGAAATAATACAAATTTAATTTAATGTCTTTTATTATTATATAATTGATATTGATTTTAAATTAAATTCAATATTATTATACATAGAATTTCATTAACTTCAAAGTAGAGAATTACTTCGTTATTAAGGACTAAATTGAAAAATAAATCAAATATTTTTAATTATTTCATATTCGGTACAATAGTGTTTTTAGTATAATGCAATTAATATATGAATTTCAAAATATAGATATTCTTCTAAGTAATATATTCAATTAAGCAAATAGAAATAAAATTTTCCATATCTACAGTTTGATCTGTTTTAATATAGATATCATTTAATTACTTAAAAATAAATTTATAACAAATACTTGATCTATCTCTACCGTCATAAATTATATCGTATTTTTATTTACTACTATATCTTTTTAATCTTCTGTACATAAAGGAATATTTTACAAAAATTAGAAAATTTTATGACAGCATATACAATTAATTTAAGAATATTCATTATATAAGCTATTAAGAGATATATTTATAAATAATATGTTTCAAAAATTTCAATGATTCCATATGTGCATGTATGTATAAAAAATTTTTACTTTATAACTAATTTGTAAAAAATATTAAAATATTTTAGTTTTCATTTTTGAAATTCATATTAGTTATTCTAAGTTTAAATTCTATATTAGTAACACTACAAAAATACGAGTTTTCATTATTTTTATAATACATTAAAAATTATAAACCTAATTATAAATAAAAAAGCTATGTTTATACAAATTAATGTATAGTGAAACTTTATTTTCTAATGAAATTATTGTATAGATCAATAAACCATTTAAATACTCTAGATTGAAAGATACAATAATTATAAATATTTTCTACTATATAAATAAATTCCATAAAATGTCTACAAAAAAGAGAGTTTTTTTATTATCTACTTATAAAAGAGTGTTTCTGTGTAAGTTTGCGTTAATGATGGTAATTAATGATTTTAGGATTTCTTTCTCCCAAATTTGACAAACAGCTGGTAGTAATATTCCGGAAGCTGTATACAATTAGCCATTTGTATAGCATGAACGATTAATTCAGGATAATGCTAATCACTAATTGGTGCACGCCCAACAATTAGCGCATTAGTGCTGAAGCAGAGTCAACTGCAGATTCGTCAAAACTCAAGAGCAGTTAGTTGTGATTTGTCGTATTTTATACAATCGCTATGATAGTCTATGATAAATGAAATTCCGTGATTACTTTATCACTCTTTACTCTGTTTCTTTTATGCATTCCCTTTATCCTTTACTTTTTAGTCATTTTACAGGATTTTTATTTTTATCCATCAATTTTTTCAACGCTTTCGCAAAGTATTGACCGTTTACCTTGTACAGTCCATTTTAAAAAGTGTGCTGTTCAAAAAAATTGTTGCGAAAGTTCACAGAAGTTTATAAATTGAAATATCTATTGATAAATATATATAATAAGAAACTAATAATTTTTTTTTGTAATAATACACAATTGTTTACTATACCTGTACATTAATATACGATTATCTATGTTAGGTATTATTAAAAATTAATTTTAATGTATTAGTGCGCCTAATTTTAAATGTTTTGCGGATATTCTTATAATTTTAAGTTTTATGTGTCATTAGAATGTGATATTTGATTCAAATAAAATTTTTATTAATAGTTGGTTAAAACAATAAACTATACAATGATAAAATAAAATAGCAAAAAGTTTAAAATAAACATTTCTTTAAACATTCATAGCGCTATCTTCTTCATCATTGAACGTTTTTTCTGAAAAAAGTCTATTAGTAAATGGATTAGAGAACAAGAACTATGAGATATTAAAATTAAGAAACAAGCACAATAATTAACTTTGATCTTATTTCCCTATAATAAGTTTTCGATGTCATTTATCTAAACAATAATATATGTGAATAAATTAATAACCATAAAATTAATTGTATAGTAAATTATTATTATTACCGAAATGTATAAAAGTATTAAAAAATTAAAAAAAAAAAAAACAATGTTCAATCTCTTAATATAAAAGTTATATTATAGCAGCAGAACTAATAATTCTTAATTAATATAAAAAAAAATATGGTTAAATATCTTTAGTATTGAATATTAGTAAAAGAAGTTTTTGTTCAATACTATAATTCTTATAATAACTCTCATTCTAAAATATTAAATACTTTTAGGCAAACTGTCACGAATAAACATTAAAAAAATGATTGAAAAACATATCTGTATTGTGTCATACATGACGTGGTGGTTGAGGTTTATCAACTCAAGTCAGCTGCAAAACCAAAATGTCCTGATAAGCAGTTGGAGGATTTAAATGAAAATATAATTTTATGTAACTCATGAATCTTTGTTTACTACTAAAATACCATTGCACAATTAACATTATATAAATCAACATTCAATTCAACATTTTATTCTTTTACCTATATTCTTAATTAATTTAATATCAATAGCTTAAAAAAAAAAAAAAATAAATAACTTAAAATTTAGTTAATAAAAATACATTATCTATAATATACAAACGATGCATGCAATAAAAAAAACTAAATTTTTCTACATATAATATACAAATGTTAAGACTCGCTAGGATAAAATACAGTAATATTTTATAAGACGTTTCTGATAAAAATATATTAAAAAATAGAAATTACAAAGATTCGATAAATAAAAGAAAATGTTAAAAATTTGAAAACGAATTAAAAGCTTTGAATTAAAGGACACCACAAAGTCAGTGAACAAGTCGTCCCTGCAATTTAGGGAAATTTCGGAAGTACCGCCCGTCGCGCGAATTTAACCTGAACGACCGATTTTTATTGCCCCCACTATTGCACAGAAAGGGTAATGCAAGGGAAAAAGGTGATAAATATGGGTCGAGTTTTAAAATTGGATCACTTATCGATCTATTGCCCATTGCAACCGCAACCATGGTTATCCAGAACGGAGAACCGAGATCAGCATTGCTGCTCGCTATTGAATTCGACCAAACGGACATCGTCGACGTCCTGGCCAGGACGATGGACCCCAACGTCCGCGAACCTCGACTTGGCCGAACAGCCCTTCACCTGGCAGTCAAGAACGACAACTATCAGATGACGAAGACGCTCCTGGAAAACGGCTCGGACGTCAACGCAGTTTCCGACGACAACCTCACTGCTCTTTTCATCGCCGTCGGAAATCGCTCGATCTCGATAGTCCAGCTTCTGCTGCAATTCAATGCTGACGTCAACCCCAAAAAGAGATTTTCCGGCAAGACGCTTCTCTACATGGCAGTCGAATATAACTGCCCGGACATCATCGACTTGCTCCTGAGATACGGAGCTTCAGTCAACGACGCCACGACGCCCAACACCACGGTCTTCGACGTCGCATACAGAATCGGCTCCATTCAGATTACCAATCTGCTCTGCCAATATGACGACAATCCGATGAGCATCCAGAGCTTCAGTACCAACGACATCCAGAAAAAATGCTCACGACGATTATTCTAGTAAGTATCTGCTTCAATTTGTTAAAAAGAGACTCTTGACAAACTGAATTTTCAATTCACTGATTTGAATGCAAAATCACTAACTCACACATTCTTCTCTTCACAGATCCGGAGATTCCATCAAGGACTCCAAACTCCAAAAAATTCGACGTCGCATGGGCTCCATCAACATCTCCATCCAAGACGCTCTGCAAGCACGAACCTGTTACGATGACCATCCTGACCTGCGACGTCTTGGACCAACGTCTTCCAAAGACTCGCAACAAGGACACATTAGAAATTATTCAATGGACTTTGTTAAAATTGTGCCTGAATCAAAAAAAAAAAAAAAATTGTTAACTCAGTGCTTTAAATCTTGCAAAATTACAAGTTCTAAAATCATGTTGTTATGTACATATGTAAATACACGTTGTAATCTTAGAGTTGACTTTTTGAATAAACTTCAAAATGGATTGTTAAATCGCTTTGTTATTATTTCTCGCCCTTTTCAAAACACTCCGCATCCCATAAAATCATTTTATAAGAAATAATCAATTCAAATTAAATTCTAATAAATTTAAAAAAAAAATTTATTTTCATTCAATTTTAATAATTAACTTCAAATTTTTCTTTAAACATCAATTTCTTGGAGAAAAATATAATTTTTTGAAACTTTTTTTTTATAAATAATATTTAAATTCTTTAATAAGAAAAACTTGCCATTTAAAATCAACTTGGAAATTAATATTGCAATTTTTGTAAATACCTTAATATAATTTATAACATTTTAACTATATATTTGATTGCAAGATTTAACATATTTTTTTTTTTAAAAGATATTTACAAAAATTGCAATATCAATCTCCAAATATATTACAAATCATCAAAGTAACTGACTAAGTAAAATAGAATTTTTGATTAAGAATTATAATTTTAAAAAATTTGAAGGAATTATCATAAAAATTAAAATAAAAATAAAAAATATTTATTTTATTTAGTCAGTTATTTAGATGATTTGTAATCTTGTAGATAATGACTTGTTCGCTGACTTTGTGACGTTCATTAATTGAAAGTTTTTTATTCTTATTCAAATTTATAAATTTTTCTTTTATTTGTCGAATCTGTGTAATAACTATTTTTAAATATATCTTATCAATTAATTTTATTAGCATATGGAATGTTTTGCAGATATTGACTTATTCACTCTATATAATTACTGATAGTTTAAAACCGTTGTATTGCCATTTTATAATTATTGATCCTAATTTTTAGTAATATTTAAAAAAAATTTTATAGTACATGTTAATGTAAATGATTACTTATTTTTGTTCAAAATTTTTATACACTTGATTTATATTTTTTGTTTACAGTTTATCATATCTATCTGAGTAAATATTAATTATTGTTATAAAATTTATTAGATACAATTCTACACAGATTTTATTCTTTCATGGCCTAATACTAATTGTATAATAAATTATAATAAGTATATATCATTGTATAACAATTCTTTTATAGTGCAGAATATAATTTTATTATATATACTAAGTGGAAAACCATAAATTGTAATTTTTTTTTAGATTTAATGTTCATCAACTTGTTTGAAACATTATTCTTTCTTGATTTGAGAACCAAGCGATGTTGAAAGTTTGTTTCGTATCAATGGTAATGCTTCCTCATAGTGCATCAGCTGTGGATTTTAGAATGAGGCTTGAGTAGTTGGAGTGTAAACGACAAGATTTAAAATGCAAATTTGAGGAAAATACTAGCGAACGATATTTAAATTTATTGCAAGACATGCAGTCTTGAGCATCGGTTTTTGCTAATAAACAAGGAAAGTAATATTTTTATCTCACGTTAACAACGTCTCAATCTTGTTAAGTGTTATTAGAAAAGTCATCGATGATGTTAGTAATAAATTTTTGAGAATGGTAGAATAATGTTTTACTGGTATTATTATAATTGTAGTTTGTTAAAAGTGTCGTTTTACTTAAGTTTTAACTTTATTGCTTAATAAAACTGTATAATTTATATACTTTTTTGTCTATTAATTTTGTCATTATAGCATTTAATGTACAACATATATAAAATATATAATTAGGGGAATATTTTATACGAAACTAGTATCTTAAATTAGCATTGAAACCAGTATCATAAATTAGTTAAAATAGTAATTATATATTTGAACAATAAAATAAATTGGTTTTGTTCGAATAGTTAAGCTTATGTTGTTAATTTTATAAATAAAATAATTAATTTCAAAAAGTATGATCAGTAGATTAGGGTAAATTTATTGAAAATATAGTTACGTTTCTTGGTGTACAATGTTTATAATTTTTTTTTTTAATGACTGTATTCATTCATTAGAGATTTAATACGTTGTAAATACTCTTTCAATAAAAAATAATTTACTACTACTGTAGCTTATAGTATATATATTCTTAATTAATTTAAGGAATTCGAATAAATATTTAAATCAAGACATAAAAATGTATACTCTGTTATGAACAACTCGATGTCGTAATCATTTGAAATAAACTATAAAATTTGGAGTGTCGGATATCTTAAAATTCTGATCATATTTTTGATCGACGACGTAAACATAGAAGTTATTACTATATGTAGAAATAGTATCCCTTTAATACTAAAACGCAATTTTCTAGCATTTGATATAAAACATTAAAAAATAATCGATGTTTCATCGCATGATTCTTAAAAGCCGGAAATTTTATATATTTATCCTATTTTACGAGATTTATATACGAATATAAATTATGGATTTACTAAATTTAGAAGTATCAATAATTGGGTAATCTATATAATATTATAATTTTTAAATTGATTATCAATATTCTTGATAAAATTCGTGGCTTTCAAGTAAATGTTAATTTGCAAAAATAATTATGAGAATGATAAATGTAAATGTATTAATAATTACTGTTGAAAATTTCGTGGTATAATCTGTAAAACATCACCATCGTTATCATGCTGCATTAAATAACGATACATAGAAAGTTCATTTGGTTTTTAAAATATGAGTCATTTTTGTAAAAATTAATGGAAGAAATATATAACGTTATCCTTGTGGTTGTAAATGGTCTAAAGTAGTGGTAGTTAGTGGTGATGGAAAAGTGGTGCAATGGTTTGTTCGTTAAAAGCAACATAGTGCAGAGGTTGGCTCTACAAGGTAAAGTTTAATTGCAAATAATGAGATGCAAGTAAGTCGGGTTTAATGCGAGAATAGCTCCGGCCATTTCGGCGCTTATCACACAAGTCGATAGTTAAAATGTGTCGTATTCATGCCAAATAAATTTTTTTATTTCAGGCTATCTGAGAAATAACTATTTCACGTTTTCCAACACAATCTAATTTTTATCCATATAACATTTTAAAGTTTACTGTAAAGTGATGAAGTTTCAGCATTACAAAAAATTAATCTTGTGCACGATGATGAAATTTTTTTTATGTTTTTATTTAGTTATTAATACATTTCAATTGTTTTTTTTTCAAATGAAAAAGATTATGCTACAAGATATTTTTATTATGTATTTCTATTTGTTGGATAAGTTTAGATCAAATATTATTTCATTGATATAATATGAAAAATAGAGCTCTAAACTTTAATTACTATAAATAATTTCAATAATAATGCAATAATAATTAAATGTTTATTTCATTCAAATTACTAATACTTACGATAAAAAATATTTATTTTTATATTTATTTTAATATTATAATATTTATTTCTTACATTTGATATTAATAGTATTATATATTAAGAATATGTTAAATATAAATATTATTTAACAAAATTCAATAATAATTTAGAAAATGTTTAATAAATAAATTATAACGTATTGAAAATTTATAGTAAATGTTGAGTAATATACATGTAAATTATTTTATTGAGATGACGATAATCATAACTTCTGCTTACAATTAGCTTAATGTGATAAATATATGCGAGAAAATTGAAATAAAATGAGTAAATATGAATGTAAATATTAATACCTTTCGCTTTATTTATCTTAATAAATAAACTCAGTATGCGTTCGAGCAAAGAAAAACGAAAGTGAGCTTCTATATGAATTGGGTTAGAAAATAAAACACATGATTTTCAAGGTGTTTAAAGCATAAATCATGTAATGCGTTGCAAAAAAAAGTTTTTTTTTTCAACCTTTTTTACCCTTTGCTACTTCTATTTCTTTTTTCACTTTAGCAGAAAGTTTACGGCTAACTTAAATAAATATACTACTTATCTATATATTTAGACAATTCTTTGTCAGGTATTATACTACATCAGCCTTAAGCTAGGGTAATCAAGAAATTTTATTTCTACCTTTAATTACAATTTAACATTTTTATATTTGTTTTTTTTTTCATTAGATTTGCATACATAAAATTCGAAAATATTTATTAAATAAAATTAACTATTGGAGATTTTGTAATGGAAATTTATAAAAAAAATCTGTGTTAATATCCAATGATAGCTATGAAATCTAAAATTAAAAAAGAAACATTTTAAATTAAATAAAAATTTTTTATTTATAGTGTATGGATTTGGAAGCCTTATTTATCCTGGGAAAAAATGAGTTTGTAACAGAGTTTATAATATATATATATTTTAGTTCGATCTACTAAGATTTTGAACATTTTCACAATTTGCAAAAAAGATATTCAAAAAAATGCAAGTTTTCCCTACGATGTGTGACATAAGCATCGGAACTGAAAGTGCAGAATGAGATATCTTTTTTTTGCACAAAAATAGAAAACGAAATTCTGAGAGAATAATCTTCAGTATATGACTTTGATTATAAAACTTGTTTTCTGGTCCCTTATTTGTTATAATTATAAGATTTTAGTTTTGTTAAGCATTAAATTTTTCGTAATATTTTATTTTCGTAACATTTCAAATATCCATATAACAATATCAAGAAGTTTATTTTAAAAAAGATTATGTAACAATTATTCTAAAAATTATTTTATTAAAGATTTGTTTTATTTTTTAATTTATATTTATAAATTTTATATTCAAAACAAAAACATATTTACCATGTAAAAATTACTTTATTAGAAATATAAAAAAATAATAGATTTTTAATAAAAATCATGATAATATTATCCGTAATAATCAATTTCCTTATTTATAAATTTTTTTGATTCAATTTATTTCAATATCAATTTCATTTTTTTGTGATAATTTAATTTTATCAATTAATTATGATTATTTATTTTTAAAATCGAGATTTCAATTTTTTATTTTGCTATATAAGTTTGAAAGAAGTAATATATACTATATATATATATATATATATAGATAGATATATAGATAAAATTACTTTCACAAGATTTTTCAAAAATTATTAAAACGCGAGTATGTTTGAGGTTACTTTATTTTTAGGTGTTCAAGACTGACATATGATTCGAGATATCTCCTTTATAATATTTAACACGAAACCACTTGTTCATGTAACATTCTTTTCCATTATTCTCTGTCTTATTTATTTTATTTATATACTTCTTTACGAACTATTCTTTTCAATTTTCTGTACTCATATTTATTTTGTTTTTATAACAAGATTATTCCATTTTTATTTGTCTAATTTTAGGTAATTTTAATTTTAATAATATTTGATCATATATTTTGCATTACTGTATACTATTTTACATAGACTGTAATAATTTTATTATCATAAGAAACCATAAAGTTGAGGTGAATTTTGATTTTGTACTACATGTCTGAATTTTATTTTTTTAATGTCAATTACAGCACGTTATCTTCTTTATCAAAATTTACTTTATAATCAAGTAACATTAACTATATTACCTTTGACTATCAGTTTTTGATTTTTGTACTATATAATAAAGAATCCAATATTATTTTATACTAAAATTATTATTAATATATAAATTTTTCAAATATTTAAAAAAATTATAATACTTCAAAATTAAAACTTAATTATTGTTTTTATTTATATAAATTTTTATAATCAAGATTAATTGTTACAATTAATTATGATTTAATAAATTTCTGTTAAATTAACTGTATCTTTTACAAATTAAATTAACACATAGAATGATATATTATAATAAATTTTACTACTTTGCATAGACTCCAATCATAGTATCATTTAAATTACTTACAATTAAGTATCTTGTAAAGTATTCAGCAAATTATCTTGTACGTACCTGAAAAAAATTGTAATTATATTTTTATAAAGTATTTCTATAAATAGTATAATATATGAAAATAGAATTAAAAATTGATCAAAATAAAATTAAGTAATTGATTTTGTAATTTTTGAAATTAGTATATTAGAGTTATAAATAATTAAGTAACTAATATAAAATTTTGTATTCATGCTTCGGTTCTGTTTAAATTAAATTATTATCAAGTTATTAACACTAATTACTCAAATAATCAATATCATATTGAATAAATTATGAAATCATTTATTCATGATGATTAAAACAGAGCTGGATAAAAAATTATAATCATATAAAATAAAATCTTTACGAAAAAATATATATTAATACATGTATATATTCTTAGCTTTGATAATTTGGTATCATATATCTTTAAGTTTCTTAACCTCTTTAAAATTATAGCTTTACACAACCTAAATTTTACGACATAATTTCATAATAAAAAAACGTGTAAATTTGATAATTTTAATTTATGTTAAAAGAGCTGAAAATAAAAAATGATATTTTTTCAAATATCTTTACGACTACATAACCTGTGGTCCCAAAATTTTTATATTGAAGTATTTGAGTTTTATTATTGTTATTAAGCAAAGTGAATCGTTAAATGAGAAACTTACTACTGAAATTACATTCGTTTTTTGTTCCAGAAATATTTTTATTGTCTAAAATAAACTTGATCCAGATTAGTTCTAACATAGATCCGGATTGCTTACTCTGAATTTTTTATAAAATGGTTTAAGGTAATGAAATAATTAATATATTTTAGGAAAGTTTTTGAGATTTAAATTTATATCAATACATAGATGATTAGTTTTTAATCAAGCTATATTTCTAACTAGAATTTTAAGTTTTGCTTTATAAGCTTCTGTATATTGATTTTATTATTAAATTATAAAATAATACAGTTCAAATAATTTATGGTTTCTGGAATTAAAATAAAATGTAATCAACTATTTAAAATTGTAATTATTTTAGAATCCTTTCAAACAGATTTTTATAGTAAAATTAAAAATCATCAATTTTAATTTATTTAATTTCATGAAATTGTTCTTATATATACTATTAATGCGTATATTATATAGGGGTTTTAAAAACAATTAGTATTTTTTGTCAAATATTTAATAAAAGTAAATACAATAAAAATTTAATAAAGTCTTATGTATTTTATATGTTACATTTTTTTCGAACAATTTATTTTTACATCATAAAGAATATTGTGTGATCTCGTTAGATTAGAGGTAAAATTGAATTACATTAAAATGTGCTCAGTTTCTAAGAGTATAATTAATTATTGTGTGACGTTATCAACATATACTTTGTACTTGGCTTAGTGTGTAGTCAGGCAACAAAAATTTCCACTTCACTGAGTTGTCGAGAGAACTTTAAAGTAAATATTTGTCTTACTCAAAGTTTCTAATTTATGAACAGTCAAGTGTTTCTGATAGCATTAATGGTTAATGAAATTAAATATTGCTAAATTTCTTTTTAATTTAGTGTAATGAATCTATCTCACATATACTAATACAACGAAAATTATATATTTTCATAATATAATTTGAAGATTCAATATTTAAAAACATTTTTAACCACTTCATGAATTTGAAAAATATACAGAGATATTTTTAATATATATAATATCAATTATAATCTAATATAATTTAAAGATCCACCATTAGGTATACTTTATTATTCATTTAATGAATAGTGGAAAAAAGGGAATTCGTAACGTCGTTGGTTAATTTTGTAACTTA
Source organism: Eupristina koningsbergeri (assembly GCA_018907245.1). Classification (NCBI taxonomy): domain Eukaryota; kingdom Metazoa; phylum Arthropoda; class Insecta; order Hymenoptera; family Agaonidae; genus Eupristina; species Eupristina koningsbergeri. The sequence continues at coordinate 123,968 of JACCHV010000128.1, read as the reverse complement.
GAAGTTCATTATTTGTATTGCTATATTACTGATTTAGAGTTTTAAACTTAACTTTTCTTGAGTTTTTTTATTCAGTTTTTCTATCTATTTTTCAATTTCGACATATTATTTGATGTTTTTTTCAATATCATCAAAACTTATGAGAGGTTATTTGTTAAAATTTTGACGTGTTATAGAATATTATTTATGCTAGTAATTCATTCAATTTTATACATTTATATTTAATTAAACTAAGAAATCAAATAAAATTTTATAATTAAATACAAAAATTTTTAAATATTAATAAAACAAAAATTGTTCGACAGATGAAAATGTGTGGCTATAAAATTATTTATAATTTTATCTATAAATTTATATTGTTTATTGAATTATTATTTATATCCGAAAAATAGTGTAATAAAAATTACAAAAAAATATTGCCTTATAAATAATTTAATAGTTGTTGACGAATGGAGAAGTTGATGAATTGCAGATACAGAGAATAAAAGGTATAGAACAAGCGAAAGAATGATAAAAACTTGAGTTTTTATATTCTAAAAAAAATATAATAAAAATTACAAAAAAATTTTATCATATAAATAATTTAATAGTTGTTGATGAATAGAGAAATTGATGAATTGAAGATATAGCGAATAAAAACTATAAAACAAGAGGGAGTAAAGTAAAAATTTGAGATTAGACGTTTGACAAGGAAGTGACTGTACAGTATCTGCGTAGAGATTTGCATAAGGTTTTGGAAAATTCTGCACATTTCTTTCTTTTCCTTGTCTGTTCTTTTCTTGCTTTTCGCGTAATCTCATCGAGATACGCTTCGACGCTCATCCAATTTAAATGTCTTTAGACACACGAAAGCCAAAATCAGACTCTTTTATTTACGGGCCATTGAAGACGTTCCCTGTGGCTTTTTTTTTTTTTTTTTTTCTGCCTTTGATCAATTTAACATAACCATTTTATAAGTGTAACGCTTAGACGGTATCGGACGTCTATAAATTACATAAAATAGTAAATAATTTTTTCTTAATTTTTGCAATCTATTTTTAAAAAAACATTTTTTTTACCTAGAGATGAGTTTTGGAGGAAGATATATATTTTATTAAAATTTTTAATTTATAAGATAGTTATTAAACTAGTATTCAAATTATCTTAATAATATTGTTCATATATTTAATATAAATTACTTGATAGCTTTATGTAAATATTATATAATATAAATATATGTATAATTATGAATGTACATATATATACATGGCGTTGCATTCACGAAGTGATCGAGTTTTTTTTTTTTCATTTTGCGGCTTAATTCAGCGTAATAATTCGGGAGAGGTCTTAAATAGCGACAAACTCTTTCCAGATTTGTTCCGTATTTTTGTTTTGATTTTCGATAAATTAGGCGCGGTAGGATGTAAACTTCACACAAGGGTATTTTTCAAATTGTAAACCGGCGACGCTGAAGTGATTAGCGGAAAAACACTACGGGAGAATGTTTTGTTCACAAGATTAAAAACAAAAACAAAAATTCTGAGCCTTTCTTTGTTTTGAGAAAATGATTTCTTAGTGATGGAGTTATAACAAGGTAAAATAAAAATTTTAAATTCTTCAAAATAATTTCCTCCTGTATCAATAAATTTTTGAAGGCGTATTTTTCCAATTTCAAATGCATTTCCGACTCTTCAGCTTTGATGTTTTTCAAAAATTTCGATATTTATAAATTTTTTTGTACTATATTGTACACTGTAGATCGCGTTAAATTCAGTTTTTTCTGAATTGCTTAATCTGTTAATCGACAGTCCAAATTTTAAATTTCTAATACGCGCCGAGTGTTCCTAACCATTCGAAAGCTTTTTGGGCGCCCAAATCGAAGCTCGTCGATGATCTTTTCTCGATTCTCTTTAAAAACTCTGTGCCATTTTTCACTTTGCAATTTTAATATCCAATTATGTCCATACGCTTCTTGCTATATTTTATACATTTCCACACTGTTTTTTTTAATTGCAAGCAAAACTTTATCGTTTAACGCTATTAGAGTAGTCGGTTTATTGCGTCGTGTCAAAAAACTGAAAAACACCCTTCCCGCGAAGTAAAATCCTGCCGCTCCTAATTATCGAAAAAACAAAACAAAAAAAGGAATAAATGAGGAAACAGTTTGTCAACATTTTAAGACCCTTCTCAAATTTCTACGACCAATAGTCACAAAATGAAAAAAAAACTCGATACTTCGTGGATGCACCATGTATATATATATATAAATACCAAATTCATTAATTAATTGTTTTTAACAGAGAATAAAATATTAAATTTAATACAAATATATATTAGAATAAAATTTTAATATCAGAATTAAAAAAAATATTAAAATTTAATATCATAAAATATTGTAATACAATTACAAAACGTACAACACTTTTGTAACATATAAATTATTACTCTCTGACCTTTCTCGAGCAGTTTCAGCTATTAAGCGTTTGATTTTCAAGTATGGCATGAGTAGAAATACAAACTACAAAAATATTACTGTTACAGAACCTGATAAGCATCTAAACTTTATTTGATGTGAAAAGGTTATTTTTTATGGCAACTTCGAACATAAAGTTACTTTAACCATTCATTGAGTGGTCTTCACTGTTTGTCGTAAAACTTTTATACATGGAACATGAGAAAATTGTAATTTATTAAATGTTCGATTAGAAAAAAATACTTTTCACCTAACTTTAATAATTGCAACACAACCATATAAAAAAATAGAATACTTGAATTTTAATTCATTAAAAAATCTTTGTTATACACACACACACACACACACATATATATATAATTAAAATAATAAATTATTAATATTTTATTAATCATGCGTTTAATAATAGCAATTTTATTGCAATTTACTCAAATAATAATTAAATTAGTAATTAATAATGTCGTATTTTTTATATCCTAATCATTTGAAAAGATAAATATATAATCTTTTAAATTAAACAATTTTTAATGATTTTTAAAATACTAAAAAACAAATTATATTAATAAATTATACATATAAATATATATATATATTAAATATTTACATAAATTGCAATTATATTTTGTATAAATCATGGTGAAGTTTTGTCGTTAATTTTACAAAGTGTATTGAAAAGTTAATTAGAATTCGAAAATTCTGAAAAGGATTCTAAATTGTTGCTAACAGATATCGAGTAGAGTAAAATTATCTAGAATCATGGCGACTAGTGGAAGAAAATATGTAGTCACGTTTCTACCCTTCATCGAGTAGAGTACATGATTATATGTAAAGGAAAAAAAATAGAATGTGTCGGAAAATCATAGCAGATGAGACAAACTACTAAAAAAAGATATACGAAACCAGAAACATTAAACGATAAGCAAATATGAAAATGATCAAATTCAATAATCTGCATGCGAATCTGCATAATCTATGAGCTATTTAATACCGATTCTTTTATCATCGAAAAATCCGTCGTTGAAAGCGAACAGAAAGAAGTGGTTCGTTGGATATGTCACCTGTAACTGAGGCACAACTATAGATCATATATCTCAGTGACACAAGTAAATGATGATTTATTCTTGTAAAAATGATCTAAATCTGTAGAATCATATGTTTCCACAAAAAATATTGCAAATTTTGTAAGTTTGATAAATTTAAAATTAACCATTCTACATTATTTTTGATTCTATGAAATTTCCTTTTTGAGTCTAGTTTATACTTTAGTAAATTGAATATATTCTTTAAATATTTTTTGTGTATTTATTAATAAAATATTAAAATGTGTTTAAATATATTTAAAATATTTAATTCATTATTTAAAAGAATTTATCTAAAATGCATTCAAATATAAATGACTACAAATAAATAATTATAATTTCTTAAATTTATTATTTAACATAATTAAAAAATTAATAATATAAAAATAAAAACAATATTAAAGTAAAAAAAACACCATTGTGAAAACAATTGTAAATTATATACATAAAAAAGAAATTATCTTTCAGTAAATTTTTCGAGCACATTAAATGTTAAATACATTATTTTATTGATTTATCTATAGGTTAATATTTTTACTTTATAATACTATTTTTTATAGATACTTAATGCATATTTAAAATAGTCTTTTAAAGAATCTGATTTAAACTTAATATAAAATGTTGGGAATTGAATGATACGTTCAATAATTTGAATAAGGGTCATGCTCTAACCATTTTGCGGGAATTGTCCATCAAAATTAAAAGTATAAAGCCAAATTTAACAAATTTATGCGATCGAATTCTTCTGCACATTACTATTTTTATAAATTTCTCAAAAAAATGGTTTGGGTATAATGGTAATTTTGCAGATTTAATTATGGTTGGTAATCCATATCACGTTTTCCAGACTGTAGAACGAGATTTAACACGTCATTTCAATAATTATCTGATATTTTTGAGTATTGGGTCCAGTCAAATATTTGATTCCATCAAAAATATTTTCTACTGCTGTAAAGCTTTTTCTTGAATTTATTTCTATGTACAGTTTAGTGACTGGAATTACAGTCTTATCATATTCTGACATTAGTTCCCGCTTAATGTTGGCTCTAGACTAAACTTTCCAAACTTCCTTTCCAAACTTTGTATTCTCACATTTGGCAGATATTCCTATTACTTTATTTTAGAGATGATCTTTTCTGGTGAACTTTTTATATATCACCTTAGTTATACTTTTTAAAAATAGTAGTGGATCATTCTTCAGAAATATAATGCATTACAGGTAGTCCTTGATTTCTATGAATACGTTCTCATAGATAATATAGAAATTAAGATCTGTGTCAACACAAGAATCATATCTACTAAATTATAAATTGACAGATATTCGGAAAACTTTAAATATTTGAGGAACCTGATTTTTTCTAGCTCATTATCTACTGTTAATATCTGCCTTTCTGATATACAATTTGGATCATTAAATGCTAATATGATTGTAACACACAACTGTCTTGATTTAATTTTTCGTTTTAGATTTTTATTAGTCGAAATTTACACACGTCGAAATACAAAAAATCATGAAGTTTTGAAAATAATTTTGTTGGATATTTTATGTTAACCGATAAATTTTAAGACTTTAAACAACAAATGCTTTATTTGAAATTCTAGTCATCTCCATAAGACAGCCTTCTTGCATCTAAAAGATTATAATAAGAGATTATAACGGAAGTGCAATAAAAGAAAACTTCTCGCAGATATGAATGTGTGTCCAGAAGATCTCTTTTGTTATAGTATGTAGGCATGTTTACTCAATTCCTCTCACCTATACAGGCAAATTTCGGATGTTAGGAGGCTTGTGCTTTGTATATCAAGCTTTTTAGTTTCGAGGATACGATATATATCACATTGTCTCCACATCGGTGACAACAAACAGATGTAATATAGATTAATAACTGTAGTCGAATATCCCGATGGTGTTATGTGTCAATGGTTCTGTAGTAGTTTCGCAAGGTATAATCTAGTTAGTTGGGAGATAATATGAATTACACTAGAATTTGGCGTTCATCTCTGAATATTTGGTACAGTCATTCCTGTGTCTTTTGCAATCATTATGTACGCAAATTTTTTTTTAGGAATTATTGCAAATATCAGGTGCTTAATGTAAAGTTGTTCATTATCCATATGAGATATATACTCATTTATTCCATCCTGCTATGTGAGATAATCACAACCATATTCGGAAGAATGATATATGGCGTTATACTTTAGAGAATTGATTCATAAATTAGTACTGTAATAACTGGCTAGTATATCCATTTAACCCTTATTCGAATCGATCTATATATTATATTGTTTTATTGTATCAATTTATTTTTTGTTGATTTACAGTATATGGGGAATGAAAATTGTACATAATTCATAACATAACATAAGGATAAATGAAAACAGGTGCCAATGAGACAAAATTATTAATTTATAATGATGTATAATATAGTATTTTGATATATATATAGGGTTTTGAATAAGCAATTAAAGAAATATTAGATAACTTGTTAATCATAATAATACTACTTAACATCGAGTACTAATAATAATAGTAATATTAATAAATAAAAGTTTTATATTTTATTTTTTTCATTCCCTTCTATTATTAATAATTATTTATCATCATCTTAAATTTACTAAAAGCCAAAAATATCTATAAATATATCCATTGAGAAGATTTGATAAAAAGAAAGAACATACAGGTACAAAAGAAACTACTTGCATGTTGGCCATTTCTAGTTAAATATAAAAAATAGTTCACATTTTTATTTTAATATTACATTGTTCATGGAAAGAATGAAAACCTATTTTAAAAAAGTAATTTTTAGTCTATCTCGGAATAAAGGCAAATTTTCTTTTTATTTCGGCACTTATCAAATACTTTTTTTATTACTTTTACATACTTCTAATTATATAGAGATTTAAAGAAAAACTGTAGTTCAACTAATATAAATATATATGTGAATTTAATTAGAATAACATATAATTACTATTAATCATATTTTTATATACAGATATAAACATTTTATACTTTATATATAAATATATATAAATCTTTATTTTATAAATATATGTATTAATTTTACAGATTTATATACTTGTAATGATATTATAATTTAAAATAAGCATAAAATATATATTGATATATTATCATGCATTACAATAATCATGACATGTATATTTATATTAATCTGTTCTGTAAATAAGTTGTAATCTTCTTAAAAATATTTCACTCCTATAAATCTGGAGATTTATAATTTAATTTAGTATAAATATTGAAAAATATCTATCGAGGTTTTTATAGAATTCAAACATTGAATTTCTATAAAAGAAGTAAAAGATGACCCAAGAGACTATATAATAAAGAAAAGAGAAAAAGAAAAAATTTATGCAGGAATGGGAAAAAAATTTTATGCCAACTAGAAAAAATAAAAAGTAACCGAATAATAAATCAAATGAATAAATAAACATTTAAATAATGCAAATTCTTAAAATATGAAAATTACGTTAGAATAGAATTTAATAAGACTTTATTTACCCAAATGAAATTATGTAGTGAATTCTAAATTCGATATAAACATTATAAATATATCAATGAATAGACAGATATGAACAGTTATATTACACACATACGATATACAATATAATGAAAAGTTGTAAAAATAAAAATGATATATTTATTACATTTAATAAATAAAATTTAATAAAATAAAATTTTGCGTAAACTAATTTTTATAAACACAATATTACTATTTGCTTTAATGACTTATTTTTCCGTTTGAATAATTTATGTTACAATGTTCTGTTTTGTTTCTGTACAATATTTCAGACATTCTTTGTTTCTATTTGATCTACTATAAAAACTTAATTTTTAATTTTATCTGTTCATACAAATATCATAAAGAGATAATTTTAATAGAGAGATATATAAATTTTTTAGATTTCAAATGCATTCTTTATTTTTAAATATTAGTACACGTCAATTATTGTAATCATTATTGTATATAAAAAATTCACAAATAATTATACTTAATGGTTTACAAAAATTTAGTTTAGAATTTAGAAATTAGTTAAGACTCCAATAGATTCCATTATATTCCTGAGAAATAATTCATAATTTTGTCAATCATAACTACTCTATAAATGAAAAAATAAAATTTTTAAGAGACAGGAAAAAGATTAAAAACTTCCAAATTCTACTAGAAAAGGAAAACCGAAGTGAAACTCTTTGTAAAACAAAAGTCCACTTTACAGGCGAAAAACCGCATATTCTTGTAGTTGCGGTGAACCTACCAAAGTTGGTAAATTAAACTTTCTTCAACCTGAAAAACTTCTTCTCTTCCATTATCTTCTTTTGTGTCTCAGTCGTCGACTCTCGAACTTTTAAGGAATCTCAATCTTTCGTACCACTAGGTCACTCTGAGACTTAGAAAAATCTGTTTCTTTCTCTTTTTAAAATATTTTTATTGTTCTTTTCTGGAAATACCTGGTAAACAATACTTATAACATAATTTTCAAACGTATTTCAAAATCAACTCCACATAACTATATAAAATGAATATATACTAACATTACAAATATGTAAAATATTTAAAGTGATTTCCTGTACAAATTTCATACAAACTAAATTTTTTTGAATTTCCAAGAATTATGTAAATATCGTTCTATTATATAATACAATTTGAAGTTAAATTTTTTTTTAAAATAGAAAATTTATTTTTTGATATAAACTAATATTTATTTTATAAATATAAACTGTTGAGTTAAAGTATTGTTTCATTGACAATAAATAAATTCGAGTATTTCAAATATAGGTCAATGCAAAATATTTACATAGGAACTTCAATTTTCCGAATTTATTATTTTTAAAAAATATATTTTTGATACAAAGATTTCTTATTAAAATATATAATAATAAAATATAAACAACAACCAGAATAATAAAAATATGGTTTGTAAAATTTATATTATAATTACCTATAAATCAGTATTCGTACAATTATAAATAGAAGACATTTCATATGAATTACAAATTATTTAAAAATTATAAATTAAATATTATTTAATGAACATTAAAGAGCTTTAATACCAAGTAAATTAAATAAATTTGCTTATGTTAAAATATGTAATATAATTAACAAAGTAAAAATTTTCATTCATATCGATATCTGAAACGATTAATCATCTGAAGCTTACGGTGTTTTCACTATCTTGAAGTACTTCGTCAATGTCTTTTTATTTTCAGCGAACTATTGAAATGTGTATATATTTAAGCTTACAACTATCAATTGAATATACTATCTACTAAGATGTTACACCTTTAGTTAATCTTTTTTTATTCTTCATTTTTTATTGTTAAATAATTTATCTAGGATTTTGTCGTAATTTAATTATTATTTATTTGAGGTACCTATTAAGGTTATTTTTTTTATTTAACTAATAAGGTATATGTATAATATATTATATTATTAATAGTTACAACACAATAAAGAAAAAAAAGTAAAATACTTTTATATGCAGTCTATAAGAGCTTTTAGAATTTTTAAAAATATAAAGATAAAATATAATGAAGATACACCCGATAAAAGTGATTTAATGACATGTTATTAAATATTGGATGCTGTGAATTTGAAAAAATAGATGTCACCTGATAGGACTTTTTTTAATGAATCATTATTATTTGTGAAGATAAAACTAAGCCCAATAAGCATCAGATTTAAATAGATCAATTAAATGTAAGAGTTTTGCCTTTATATTTTTTTTAAATGAGTCTCTCAAATAATGGTATATAAAATAGTAAACTTTATTGAGTACAAAATACCTAATAATATACGAAATATTTCTGGAATCTTTAGAAAATATGGTACCAAATAGAGTTAGAAGTTATGTAAAGCTAAAATTATAATTTAAGTTTTTCTCTCTCAAAAAACCAAGTGGAGGTATTTCATGACATGGATATGCCGATTTACATTCTAATATTTATATTCCGAAATATAAAATAATATAAAATCTTTTTATACAGAGAATAACTGATGACAAGGGTACATCGTAAGACTTGGATCAAATTGAGATTGGGACACCTATGAAAATCGTTTTGGTATTCTTTCCATGTATGTAATGTAAAATAAGAATTTATTAGAAAATATGGAAATGATTTAAGGTTTTCTCGCAGTAAACTTATAATACTGCAAGGGGAGAAGAAACCTAAGTTGTACGTGCATCTATAGAGAATATTTATTCTTCACGTATCCTTCACTAGATCCCTAATCTCAACGAAGAATCCCGGATGATCGATATCCTGAAATACAAATGCCTAACACGTCTGATCGATTACCAGTCATAAACAGCTGTTTTCAATGAGTGAATTAAGCAGGTATTATCAGCGGAATAAAATAAAAGAAGCAGACAGGGAATAGGAATAATCCTCGAAAAGGGATGTAAAAAATGAAAGGAATGTTTGAGTCCTCTTTTGCTCAGAATTTCAGTATTGAACGATCGTTTCACTTCTTTTTAATCAAGCAATTCTCTTAACTGTATAAAATGAGCTTTAATACAATATAATTTTTTTTATAACCAACAAAATTTTACTTTACTTATTCCTTAACTTACAATACAGTAGTTTCCTCTATCATTATTTCATTTTGGTGATGAACGTATGGTGAGTGTCTTGTAAGAGTTTTATTTGAAATATTTTGAACATAAAATCTAATTTTTTTTAAAAACTTTCTGGTATACTATTTCAATTTCTGCAAAAATTTATAGTTTCATATTAAAAACAAAAAGATTAAACATATGCATTACTTCATTAAAAATCTAGTTTAATTTAAACTATTCACATTCTATATTAAAATAAATAGAACGTTTTCAATGGAGACTTTTCTGGTAGTGCCATCTATAGGTGTTGGTCATTTTATCCAGAGCTTTAGTATAAATTTCATTACATTTAGTTCACTGGAAGTGTAGTTCTACCGATTCTAAAGCAGTATATTTATCGGTACAAAAATAAGCATCGATCAGAAAGCCAATATTAATTTTTGTTCAAACTCGAGAAAAAAACATATAAATCGATGTTATAAGTTTGTAGTAATAATTGTTTATCCCGCGGTAGAGTTCATGAGTGGTGTATATGTTTTAAAAACGGTCATGAAGATATCAATCATAATCCTCATATCAGCGTGTTGAAATTTGTCATTACGCCATAGAACATCGGGAAAATGCATGATTTTCTCAAAATTCAGCTAAAATCATCGTTTCATTTTATGGAAATGGAATTGGGAATATCGAAAGATTCGATCCATTGCACTTTAACTGTTCATATGGGATATCAGAGAATGTGTGTTCACTTTGTGCTGTACAACTTGACTGATGACCAAAAATTGTTTTCAAACCAACATCGCAAAGGCATCATTGAAGTGGCCAAAAAAGACGAAAACTTCCTTTACAATATTGTTATTGGCAATGAAACGTAGTATTTAAAAAAGCAAGTATGTAAGCATATTTAAATATTTTATATATTCATTATATGTCTTCTCTTGAAAGAGCTAATTATGTTTTAATAACTTTAAATTGAATGTGTTACATCGATATACTTATTTTTCTTTATCTAATATTTAGAGTGTACGAATAATTTAAATATAATTAATAATATTATCTTAAGTAAAAAAGAATATAAAAATTATAATAATCTATAATAACTTATTAACATACTTTCAAAAATTTATATGCTACTATTTTTAAATTCTACGTCAGTTTAACTGAAGTTTTTTATTTTCTTTTTTACTTTCTACTATTGATTTCTGTTAAGAGTCTTGCTTACTCTTTATCTCCTTTATTTTTTTATTTAATATTATTAATACGTCTATATCTTATAGTATTTAAAGTTATATTTTAATAAATATATATTTTTAATGAAAAAATGCAAATAACATAAGAATTCTAATTGAGAGATTTTTAATGATTAATCGTATTTCAAATTTAAAATATTTATTATAATCGTTTTAACATTCTTTCTAATCCAAGGTTAATGATTCCAAATTATTATTACAAATATGAAGTTGTCAGTATTATCAAAAAATAGTAGAAAACGTAGAAAACAGATTTAAAGAATGAGTAAAAGTCACAAGAGAAAAGATGTTAGAAATAAAATGGCTTGTTCCTTTTTTTCTAAGTAATAAAAATAAAAAAGTATTGCTAGAAAGAAAAGTGAGAAGCAGGGAAAGAATTTGAGAGAAAATACGTGTCAATGTGATGCTGGCGATTATTTTAAAGATAAACAAGTATTCTGGAACTATTCTTCTATTAGTATCAAATATGTTAGTACAAGTAATAAAAATAGATCAATTGATATTTACTTCAATAGTTTTTCTGTATATATATATTATAGTAAGTAATCACATCTTAATTAAAATTAAAATTCTTAATGATTCAAGTACAGTACTGTATAAAGAATATATCAATATAAGCATATAATGTTGAAACGAATACAAGAAAATAATTATAAAATGATTATATGTAAACATTTATCAATTATGCAATTTTATCAAGTTCATTGTACTATTATAATTTAATGCATCATGTATCAATATTTGGTTGCAGCAATAATACCCAGTTTTATAATTTTACCCAAGAATTATTTTTGATTTAACTTTATTTTATTTTATTACATATTAAATTTTATGATGCTAAAATTTTTATGCATATATATTGATAATTCGTTATATTGTTTGCATTAAAATTGAATCATGGAAGATAAATTTTTGATCTATGTATTTATTTTTATTATATTATAGAATAGTCGTATAAAAATCAAAATATCATGTTATGTTAGACATTAAACTGCGAAATTTATTTTGGAGCAAACTAATTAAATCAATATTTTTAATATTAATGTTGATAATTGTCTGAATTATAATTTATAAAAAACATTATTTATTTTATTATTATATATGCTTACTTTAAAAAGAATTATTTAAGTAAGTGATAAATTTATTTAAAGCATTTACCTAGAAACAAGTAAGAGTTCATAAATTAATCTTTCAATATTTTTTTAAATACTTAAGTATTAATATATATTTATTATATATATATTTTAAGTGCAATATATAATAGTTGTAAGATGTGAGTGTAGAGGAATCGAAACACTGGAGATTATAAATTGTTCTCTCTTTCGATCATAATAACATTATTCAATGATTCGGTGTGCTGCCTTTTTAGAGATTTATTTCATAAATTTAATACAATTTTGAGATATATCTTAAATATGTATTAATGGATAAAGATAAGAGATTTTTTAAATAAAATTACAAGTATAGCAAGTAAAATATATTTAATATTAAATGAACTTATAATAGAACATTTTCTTTTTTCCCGTTTATTTAGCTGTATAAGAAATTCTTTCAAATTGCATAGAGATTTTCGTTTCCTCACACAGTGTTGGTTATGTTGAATATAACTGATGAGAATTTCATTGTAGTATCAGTGAAATTCGTTCTGCAAATCTTTCTCTCATTTTCTATTTTTTTTAAAAACAAATTATATTGATTTTTAATCATTTGAATATAAGAAACAAATTATTTAATTTATTGAAGTAATATATAAGTTAAAAATAAAATTTTGGAGGATACATTCAAAAAGTATTTGCATTACTCTAGGACTCACATAACACTATTATGGTTTTATTAGCAACATTTTTTGACAGTCAACGTTAATGTATACATCGAATTAAAATTAAAATTCTTACATCTCAATTATCTTATACAATTCGTCAGTATTTACATAATTTAATTATCTGCCAAAAAGTAAAAAATCTACTTTGTAATTATTGTTTTATTATTCTAGTTAAACAAATAATTACATTTATGTTATCATTAATGTATGCAGACAAATAGTCAGATAATTGTTCCATACTAAATTTATCGCAACCAGTAGGATTTTCATATTAACAAAATTTTCAGCATCTTCGAAATTCTTTTTTGATTTAGTTGTAAACATTCTGTCTCAATTAATAGTAATAGCTTGTTGTACAAAGCTAATGTATTATTCCCATACCGAAACAACATTATATCTCTAATACGAATAATGGGGGAAATCACGTTAGCGCCGTTTATTAAGCGATTTGTGAACCAACGAAGCTTACATACATAAGCGAGCACAAATGATCTTCTGTCATTGTATGGATATAATTGAAATAAGTATGCGTGCTTTGAGCTATATAAAGCAGCGTATCAACTTGTTTTCATAATCACTTTCGGCCTGCACTTACTTCAAGCAATAGTATTCCCTCATAAAAAGATAGGCTGGAAATTTTGTAGGCTAACACTTAATGTAGTATTTTTATCATTCAATCTGTATGGTTTTTATAGTACCAAGCTTTAAAAAATACGTATATAAACTTGACAGCTGTCAGTCAATTGGTTCGTAAATTGTGGCATTCGAGTAAAGCAAGTTTTTTAAAGATGTTTTTTCTACAAGATAATGCACCGTGTTATAAATCAATAAAGATAACGGCAAAATTGCATGAATTAGGTTATGAATTGCTTTCTCATCGATGATATTCCCCAGGTGTACCACCCAGTGACTTTTTCATGGTTGAAAACCTCAAAAGAATACTCGCTGATGAAGAGGTAATAGCTGAAACTGAGACATATTTTAAGGCTAATGAAAAATCGTATTATAAATTGATATCGTAAAATTCTATGACTCTATAGTCGTTGTATCGCCATCGAATATTTGAATCTATTGAATATTAATATTGTATTTTATGAAAAAAAGTGTTGTATTATATGCATCTACGAACTTTTCAGTTCAACTGTTATATACCTTTCACACGTTTTCATGAAATAGAGTAATCCTAGATATTTTTTGTATTTTGCATATCCCAATCTCGTAGAGTCTTGTCGACGTCAAATTTAACGGTCTTATCTATTGTCTAGAGAAGACCCTATCATTTTCACATTTTCTGCGAGCTTTAAACATAGTAGACTGGATCTGTGGAATTTTGAAATTAGTAATATCTCCAATATTAAGTTTGTTAATAAGTATAGATTTAGTTCGTAAGAACAAAACACTATTATACAAATTTGTCATTGTATAACAAAAGCCATGAGTACAACGAAAGTTAACGAAGTATTAACATAATTGTATAACAATGTGATTTACTCAGCTATACAACAGACTCCTTTTAACCTAAGTATTTTAAATTAAATAATTGAAAAAAAAATTATTGAATTATTACAATATAATTACGTTTATAAATTAAAAAATATTCGCTGTATACTAATTAATTCTGTAATAAGCTATAATAATTGATATTAAATGAATTGTATTGTACGTTTAGGTAATATAATATAATAATACATAAGTATCTCAACTTAACTTGAATTATATCGTGCATTTTTATCTCAGATTCAAAGCAAACATAACTATTTGTATTATTATTGCTAATATTATTCTTATCATAGCTAATATTATTGTTATTCAATTATACGACGTGTTCGATTATTATCAAACTTGTATTTTTACTTTAAAAGCTTCTGTTTAAAAACGATAGAGATAAAAATTTCAAGTAAATTGAAAAAAAATAGATAAAAGTGCGTTTCAAAGGGTTAAGTCACCTTGCGCTTACTTTCACCAGACATAACCTTGCGATAGAAGCTCGTTTTCTTCAATGTTCTTAACTTCCCCTTCTATATATATAGGGATGTTGTTGCTTACTTTCGCATCGTTTTTATCGTCTCTCTAGTTTTTCATTACCGTAATCTCAACGAAACGTTTTTCATTCCTCATGTTTCTTCTACTCTCTCTCTCTCTCTCTCTCTCATTCTCTCTCTCTCCCTCTCTTTTTCTCTCCTTGGTAATTATGCGATATGGGTACTTATACTTTACGCTTTGTCGTTCTTTTACGTAAACACTTAAGAAGAAAAAGCGTTTCTTGAAGATTATTTTTATCGTTTTGTTAGAATATAAGATAGGTTCGATGACTTTCTTATTATTGTATGGTAAGATTCCTTTCAATTATGTGGCATTTATTATTAAGCTTCTTTGCATATTATTTTTTTCAATAAATTAATTACAATAATATTATTGTTTACTGGTATGTCTTTTTTATTAATGAAGATTAAGTTAAATATGTATATTTATAAACCTTGATTCAAAAAAGTAGAAAACTACTTTTTATGATAAGATTATCTTTATTTCTTTACTCTTATTTATAAACGAATATAGACTTTATAAATTCAATAAGTTAAAAAACCTTATGTGAGGAAATATTATTAAATAATTTTTCAAACTTGTTACCACAATGATACATACATAATATTATTGTAAAATTATTCATTATTTTAAAACATTGATATTCCCGGCACAGGTAATTATATTAAAAAAATTTTATTTACCTATAATCAGTAAAATGTGATAATTTTAAGATTCAATAACGGTATGTCATTAAAAATATGTTCATAATTAGTATTAATCCTGTTTAATATAAAAGAATTTTTATTTTGTACTTTTAATGATTAATTAAATTTCAAATATTACTAAAAAATATTCCAATATTTATATAACGAGAAAAATATGGAAAGTGCAATTTTATAAATAAGTCAGAAGCGAAACACACTAACTTGATGGATTTAAACGAGCCTGTTCAAATTATTAAGATTTATCTGTAACCATAAAACTCTATGCTTCCTCGGGTCAACAATTGTTTTCGATCGATGACCTATATATGTCAACTCTTTTTTTTGTAGTTTATGGCATGAACAGGAAATAAAATAAAAATTTAATTGTGTTTTTTATAAAGTTCATAAAGTGTTTTGAAAATGCTCATGTATCAAATAGAATTTGATGAAACAAAGTAAATGCTAAAACGACAATACGATAAGTATTTCCTCTAGTAGATAAGTAAAAACTCTTATGTATTTTGAAATAATATTAAATAGGTTAAATAACCATTAATTAAGAATATATTTATTAAAGTTCTACTATATGGGCATTATACATGGATGCTTGGATACATTTTGTCATTAATTTTTGAAAATATGTATACTGTACATATTTAGAATTAAATAAATCTCTGTAGATAAAATTTTATTATTTTTTCTTATATATAATTGTGGTTATGCATAAATTACTCCAGTCTTACTAATTTGTGAAAGACCGGATACTTATTCAATTGTGTAAAAATAGAAGTTCACCAACAAATGCTTTTGCCACGATTTTTTTCTTCATTCATTCACTTGAATTTATCTTTTATCTATCCGCGTTTATAATCTCAGAATTTTAATGTGTATGACTTACATATCCTTAATATACAATTCAACAATAAGATACTAACAATTTATATTTCTATCAACAGAAAACAACTGTATATTGATTTTCTATTCATCATCATCATCATCCGAAAAACACTATTTGCTTTTAAATTAAACTATTTTTTTTACAAATGCCACGAATGCGGATAATATTTATATTATTAATTGTTTATTAATGCAAATTACTTTAAATTCCAGCACATTGATTTATCGTACTTGAAATAACTCCAGACAAAAAACAATTAAGCGTACAAGAGTCGAACCAATAAAAGTGTACGAATGGATACAACAATTGAGTTTAAGAGATCGTATTAATGCGATGACAGTGAAATCTTAATGAAGTGAAGGTCGTTTCGGTATTATGTGTATTTGTCGTATGACGCAATGGTCGGAAGGTAAATACGCCTTAGTTCAGGCTAATAGATCGGCTTTCGAGCTGGCATTCTGTTAACGTGCAACATCGTGTTAGGCCGCGAGGAAACAGCGGTTAACTTGTGATTTTCAAAAGTAATTTTTTTTTTTTTTTAAGTATTTACGGAGGATTGCAGTTTTGGAAATTTAGCAAAACTGAAATATCTGTCGTGAAGTGAACAAAAGTTAAAACGGGATTAATGACGTCTACCGAGGAAAACGAATAAAAGTAAAAATCTTATAGGTAATAAGGTTTTATCTACTTGTACACAATCATTTTTTAGTATTAAAATGAGCACTAGTTAAGTTATATGATCGATAATCAATAACTATTTCTTAAAAATATCTTTCATTTAATAAAATGATATGAGAAATAAGTAATAAATTTTATAAAAATTGTCATTGTTTCAAAGTACACAACATTTTAATTTAAGAAAGATGTATTCAGAAAATTAAAAATCTTTTCAAATTATATTGTAACTTATTACATAAAAAATAAATGAATTTGTTTTAAATACACAATTGTTAAATTTTGATGTTTATAAAATTCTTAAAATTTGATATTATATTCGGTTTATTAAATTTCTCTACTTTATTTAAAATAAAGTTTGTTAATAATATCTGCATCTTTGTATAAACAAATAATATTTTTTCATTAATTCACGTATCAATCTAAAACTTGAATAAAAAAATAATTGAAAGTAATAAATTTTTGATTTATTGATTTTAATTTCCAATTTAATTAATTTTGAAAAAAATTATTAAAAAGATATAAAGTGAAACCTTCTTTTTCATAGAATTATTGATTATTTTATTGGAATTGCATTTTATTTAATTAGGCAATATTTTTAAATTATGCATTATTTTGGAAAATTTATTCGGATATCTTAGCTCCAAAATAAATCTGAATAAAGATCTATATTTTTTATAAATATTGTAATAATAAAAGTATTATAAATAAATATCATGCATCTTTCTCAAAGTTTTACTATATATTTCTGTTTATAAACAAATAATTATTATTAAATAGTTATATAAAATAAATTAAAATTTATATAAATATATATGCGTATTTTAAATTTTTAATAAAGATAATATTTGTTAGCATTTAAAGAAAATATAATTTGAAATTCATAAATAAGTTCAAAATATTATATAATAATAACTAATTAGATAAAGCTTAATACGTGTACTCTAAACTGCTAAAAACAATAAAATGTGAATATAGATTATAATATATTAAATTATGTTATTCAGCTGTCAAAAGTACAATAAAGGAAAACAGTATAAATATAAGAAATATATAATATTCATATAATATGAACATATTTTCCTTGAAAATTTAAAATAATATAACTCGTTTGTTTAATCTTGACCTATTAATGAATTTAAAAAACAAAATAATAACACTATAATTTAAACGTGTCATATTAATAAATTAAAAAAATTATGTTTAACATATCAAATCGATTAATGTAATGTACGAGAGATAAGTATTGATCTATTCTACACGGGGAAGAGTGTAAATCGCAGCCATTAGTGGGAGTAATTTTCACGATAGGAATTCGCACAACAACTCACAATTACTAATTAAAACAAAACTAAATTAACGAAGGCTTGATATAATTCATGTACAGGTAACCACAACTTGGGGCAATTAAAGAATCGCAGAAATTGATCGGCCTCGTTATAGTATCATTCACTCCGAAGTAAGAGATAAGAAAACCAGTTCCAATTTTACGAGCGCATGATAACCTGGAGAACTATTTGGAATTCATTAGCAATGCCGAGATAACAATACGAATGGTCCGCGAACCACTTGAAATTCAAGTCCTACGTTGTACCGCGTGTGTGCAAATTTTTATTGATGCCACTCAATTCGTGGATATAGAAATTTGGAAAGGTATTGCAAAAAATAATTAATAATCTTTGAATCGGTAATAAATAAAAAAATTCAAAAATTATCGATATTCCAATATTCTCAGTTAAGACAGACTCGCTTTACTTAATGATGAGATATGTTTTGTTTATAATGTGATTATGAATGTTAAACAATTAATTCAGTGAAAGTATTTGCTATTTTCTGTAAAAAGAGAGAGAAAAAAAATGATTTTTTATAAATTGAATGAAAAAAAACTCGTACTGCAATTTATTAATTATATTTTCCAGTATAAAGGGCCTAATTCTACATTTATTGGAATATTTTTAATTATTGAAACGAAATGCGTTATAAATTTTACTCGAAATTTTGTGGAGGTTTATTAAAAATTATCAAGGATAATACGCTGCATATTTATAAAATAAAATATTAATAAAAGAGCTGTTTTTAATAGAAAGGTATTTTAACGCAAATATATATGAATTATTTTAATAAAAATTTTTTAAACCGTTAAAAGTTCAGTAACTAATTGAACAACATTTCTGTCGTATTTTTCCGTCCTTAACTAGCTTTGTTTGAAAAATTTGAAAATCAATAATCGCAACTCGGAGAGTTTAACGAGAAGTAAACAATAAACATGCGTGATGAGATAATTGTAATTATTAAATTTTTCATTTATATAAATTTTTAAATTTGAATATATAATATGTTTAATAATAATATGTTTAATGCTAAAAATAAGTATTAATATTTATACAGTATAATTATATATAATTAAAAAACATAATATACATATTGTAAAAAATTTTAATCTTTATTGAAAATGCATTAAAAAATAAAAATAATTATAATGTGTACATTTTTCGATATTTAAATTTTTAAATTATGTATCAAAATAATAAGTAAATACATAACATATACGTATGATTATATTACGGCTTGATTCATAATAATTATAATGAACAATATTTGACAAAATTTTATACATTTATCAGTACTATAATTAATATTTTATACATAAGAAAACATAATTTTTTTTTTTCATAATGTTTTTAAAATATTGTATTTATTGTTATTTTAATTTTCTGTTTGAATATTTATATAAAATGTAAAATAATTTAATTCCAATTTTTAAGTAGTAAATCAATGTTTTTTTATGAATTCTTACTTTTTTAAATTATCATTCATTTAAATGTTCATATTTAAATTAATGAAAAAAATAAAAATAAGAAAAACATAAATTAATAATACTTGAATGATAAATTACAAAATAATACATGGATATTAAATAAAAAGTATTAAATAAATCAAAAACTGATGTGGGTGGTCAAAATAGTATATGAATTATGAAAATTCAAATGTAAAAAATTAATTATTTAGACAAAATATATGTATTACATTAAAATTTTTTAAAGATTATTTTATGTAAAGTATATATAATTAATAGAATAAATAAATGATTAGAATAAAATACAGATGTGTATAGAATAATAATTTTATGCCATTTATATAAAAATTTCAAATAAACTATTATTTGCACATTTATATATCAAGATGTATGATATATTTAAAAAAAATTCACACATTTTGCATAGAAATATTTATTTCGATTTATTCATTTAATCGAATAATAGTTTAGATTAGTTTAAAAGCAACGAATAATAAAAGATCTTATTAAATAATCGGTAGTTTCATATTAATATTTATTGATTATCGATATTTATTTTTATAAAATAGTCTCTTACATAAGTTGTGGTTTCAGAAATGCATAAAAAATAATAAATCTTTTTTAAAAATATACTTCTCTAAAATTTAAACTTCGTGTGTATAAATTTTATAGTACCACACACATGTAAACGAAAAAAATGCTCCATTAAGAAAGTACAAATCGAACATCACTTCTACTGTAGACTATTACTAGCTCATGACGTGGCTTGGTAGTTTACTTTTGAATCTTTCAATTCACGTGCAAAGCCATACACAACAAGCATTCCAAACTCCCTTATTCATAAATATCTATAGGTATATTTTCATGGTTAGATTCCTTTAGCCTTAATATTCCGATGCAGAATTGGTATGAAAAAGATGTCAGGCATCATTGATTCCATATTCTGTACTCAAAACGACATGAATCAAAAGTCACTATATTTCACTCGCAAAGCATATTAAAAAATATTTAAATTGAAAGTAATATATAAGTTGGAAAATAAAAGAGAAAATTTGAGAAAAAGCATAAGGAACAGGTCAAAGAATTAATGTAAGAAAAATAAGTTTCAGCTTATTTAAAAAATAACGCTAGATAACAATTTAACTTTAATTTAATTAGATAATAGTTGAACACATACATTGCCTAAAATAAATTATTTATAATAGTCGGCTATTTTTATTAATTAATTTCAATTAAATTTTCGATAATTTTTAATATCAAATGTCATAAAATCGATTTTTTTAATTATCATTTTAAATCTAGTATACACAAGATATTAAGTCAAGTCAAGGCTAGTATGACTTGAATATTTAAAGTTTTAAATTATATATATTGTATTTATAATGAACATGTTATAATAAAAAGTTGTAGAATACGAAAAGAACCAAAATATAAACGTGATGCGGAATCGGAAATACTTTTGAAGGGCACTAAAATCTTCACTTGTATCTTCAGGCGTGACCCTGTCATTCTAACTTCCGTCATGTCTTTGCTCTAAAACATTACCTTCGATTTTCCTTTATTCGTGTGTATTTGAGGAGAAGTGAAAAAAATACGTAATACTACTCTAGCTACATTCCTTAAAGTGGAAAAGAAATTTTTTTTTTTTTATGAATGTATCGAACTTTATAATTCGAGCAAACCACGATTAATAAATTAGAGGGAATAGAATTGAAATTATTCTCCCTACTTTTTAGACTAATTAATAATTATACTCTTTTAATTTTATACTGATATATATACATATTATTGACAGTTCTCGCATTTGAATACTTTAATCTCAATAATTATTATTTTTAAATTATTTTACGTAAGATTAATCACTAAAATATATCATCCTAAAGTGAATGTATGTTAAATTGAAAATTTAATATTTATGAAATAAGGTTCTTGTACATCTCAAACATATTAAAAACGCAATACTTGATCATAAAATCTAGACAAGTATGTGCGATAAAAAAAGTATAAATAATTTTATGAATATTAAAGTTAAAAAATAAAGAATATTTGTGATCTTAAATATTATGAAGGATTTAAATGGTTAAGATTAAATTATAATAATCAAATAAGCAATATGATGAAAACTATTAAATATCTTATAATGAATCGAATAATTTAAAATCAAATATAATCAGAAAGTGACCATTTGATAAAAAATAGTCTATGACAAAATTTATAAAAGAAATATAACATTTAAATACCCTTCCTATGTATTGAAAAAATGTAGGTGTTGGAAAATGACAGCAAAAGCTACTAAATCAATTATGGGTTTCTGTTAAATGGGCAATCAACAAATTTAATCGAGATAAGTACATTATAATAAAGTTTTCGAAAATTATTAATATGTTCTAAGCTTGTAAGGGAACTTTTACAATCTACTAGGAGTCGGAATTAAATAGAGTTAAATGCCTCAAGACAATTATATGACAGAGAATCACGTCTTCTTGAATTTCTAGTTTGAAGTTATGAGTATAACTGTTGAATTAAATTCAAGTGTTCAAACATGAACTAGAATCTAATTTTAGTAGTATTCATGAAACGAAAACAAATTTGAATAAAAAGATGCTATTGCTGATAATTACATTTGTGACACATTTCTAGTTAAATTTCCAAAGTAAATTTTGTTATAAAAATTCTTTGCCATTTAAATTTACATTAAGGGAATACTTGTTGTTATTCGGCATTGTCTAGAGGTATTTATCGATTAAATTTGATATGAGGTCATTATAGTGAATTGAATTTTTAAGAAATGTTTCTAAATAGAAAGAAGTAAATTAAATATGAATTATGAGCTGATGAAGCAAAAAATGATCTGATTTATCAATGGTTTTGAAACTGAAATATGAATAAGTGCAAGGAAGTGGAAGCATGGCATAAAGATGATATGAATACTTTATATCTCTTTGCTACCACTTCAGTACCTCTTTACTATCTCTTAACTGTTTCAGGGATGAATCAAGAATCTCAATGTACAGTATTGATACTATAAATTTGAATATATAATATATAATGTAGAAGATATCTAAAGTATGCAAAAAAAATTATCATGAACTATGTAAAAAAACAACTGCTTTTACAGTCCTAAATCATAGTTATGTATTTTTTGGGATAGCCCGAATTATTCAAATTTTATATAATAAAACTAGACAAACTTCATTTAATCTGACGTAGTTTTTTAAGGGTAATAATAATATTTATAATAAGAAAGTGAATCATTTAAAAAAAATATACAAATATTCTTGGCATGAAACAATTCTTACGTAATTATTCTTACGTAAACATTACAAATTACTTTTATTTAATTAAAGTTGAATATTATTCATTTTAAATAACTAATAGTTTTAACAGTAGCTATTATGAATAAAAAAAATATAATCCATAAGGGTTGATTTTGAAGTCTTTTTGTATAAATAAAATTTAAAAGACACATTGTTTAAAATATAAATACTCAGTAATAAAAATTTATATTACCTGAAAATTACAATAAATTTTATTTTCAGTGACAAAAATTTAAAAAAACTTTTATTTTTATATAATTTTTTTTTAAATTAAATGAGTGAATTTTGGAGATTTTTGGTGTTTATAACTGATGCATATAAACGTCAATTATCTGTAAATACATCTACATCTTTCTTTCATTCAATTTTTGTATTTATAAAATATTAATTTTATAAAATAGTTATTTATATCATGTATTTAATCATATAAATAAGCATAAGAATACTTCGGATTCAAGAAATATTAAAATAAATATTATGTACTATATCTTTTTAGTATGGGTATATAAAATATAGTATATTGCATGACATATAATATGTTTATTTATAATAGATCTTATAGTTTGGTCGATTATGCATCATAAATATATAATAATTTATGAACTTTAGTTAGTTTTCGATTATTTACATAAAATATTGAAATACAATAATAACATTATAATTTAATTTAAACAATTCAATACTTATATATATATATATATATTTAAAATTTCTTAAAGCTTATAAATAAAATAACACAAGAAAAGTTAATACATTAAAATTAATTTAACTAATTCTAGAAAAAACACAAACATAAATTTTTTTTTTATTATTATTTTATATTACTCTCACTTCTAACAGAACGAATTACCTCTAATATTAAATTATTAATGTACATTTTGTTTACCAAATTACATTGAAGTATTTTAATTTTATTAAATATTATTATATTTTTCAGATTTTAGAAAATCCCTAATTTTAGCCAAGTAAACTCAAAATGCCACGTTATGCAGTGACATTAATAACATTATTTACTTTATTATGTGCTGGGCACATTGAATCTGTAAGTAAATTTTGGTTTTAAAACATTTTTTTTATTAATATTAATATAAATTATTTTTACTCTTAAATATATAAATTTTGAAATATAATTTTTTGTTTAATGAATTTATTTTTTAAGTTATTAAAAAAAAATTATTTATGTATTGTTATATTAATCTTATAAATACAAATTTAGAAACAACTTTTTATTATTTCTGATGTCTAATATCTATTTTGTATTGCAGTCTCATTTTGACATGGTCAAATATCTGGAAGATGGATTTTTAAATATAATTAGAACAGTAAGAAACTAATAATTATAATATTTAAATTAATAACATTTAATATATTAAAAAAATACTATTAATAATATTTTTTTTCAGGAAAATTTAGACTGTTCAAATTACAAAGAATTCTGTGAAAAAAGTAATAAACAATTTCAAACTAGCGATGATCCTAAAGACCTAAGTGCAAATGTAATGGCTATAGCCTTATGTGAAGTATGATACACTTATTACATTATATAATTTTCCAATTAAACTTACTATTATATTACAAAATATTATTTATTTTTTAGGCTACATTACAAGTATACGTATGCGAAAACAATACTGAAATTGAATAGTTTTTTTACACAGATTGTTTAATAATAGAAACAAATATATTTATTAAACGTAAAAATGTTGAATGTAAATGAAACAAAAGAATTTTTTAATATTTTTACAAGAAAAAGATTTAAATTTTATAATTTATGAACAATATCATTATAAAATTTATATGCTTTAATTGAACACCGACAATTATTATTTTTACTACCCAAATTATACAAAATACTTTAGATAATCATCAATAATGTTTTTCTTCTTGGATAAAACATGAATGTTATTAAAATTAGCAATTAGCCATAAAGATATTTTACAATTTAAATTTGTAAATATTTCTTGTTATTAGTTATTCAACGAGTTTAAGTATATTGTGTTAATATAAATATAAACTTAGTTTTTTATAATTTAAGTATAGAATATATTTTTTTGTATGAAAATATGTTATTATGTAAAAACTGAATATTCAAATCAAGTAATGATTTAAATTAGAAAAAATATAAGGAAAAAATAATTTATTACTTTTATCATTTATAAGTTATACTTTTGAAAAGTATTTAGTAATTATATAGCTTTTTATAGTGAATAACAACAAATAACACGCAACAGTCGGAAAGCGTGTAACTAATCAAATTTAATTTGATATTTAAAATACCTTGCTAATAACTTTTCCAAGTACTTGTATTTATATTACTATTTAGTTATACAATAAGTATTTACCATTATAAATTTAAAAATGACAAAAAAGAAGAATTCTTCTGTTATTTATTATAATATAATAATACGGAAATCATTGAGATTATTATTTAACAATTTAACAATAAAAATTGTGACGTATTAAATTTAATTTAATACACAGTAATGCATTCGTTTAATGAAAATATATTCTAAAAAGTTAATTGACTTTATTATTGTTAATTTTAGAAAAAATTCATTTGTTTCATGAATATTTTCATTTTACATACAATAAATATTTTTTATGTAATTATTATAATAATAAAGTTCAAGGCATGCAGTTTCTACAAACTTTAGATGGTTTTATAATAATCATACATAAAATATAGTGAGTAAAATTATAATACTTATTTAATTACTTTCGTATAATTTAAGATCTAATAATTTTTCATTTTTATACGTAAAAAATATTTCAAATAGTAGAATGTTAGACTCTAAAGACTTCTACACGCACACACAAATATATACATATTTAATACGCATACACATAATGAAATATTTGAATTTAATTATATAATCAACATTCTTACATAGTAGTATTGAAACTTTATATTATTACTTTAAATTAGTCATTAGCATGTAAATGATATAATAATCCATTTATTATCATGTACTTAAGCCAGAATATATAGATAAACATATACATTGTTTTCTTTAGAATCGTTTGAAACTACGTCGTATATTACGCATGAGTTATGAATGGAGATGTGCATGTAACGTTTATTGATTGATTTGAAATGCCATCGTATTTTTATAAATTGTCCGCAAACAGGAAATCAGTTCTTATTATGAATTTTAATTAAAGATGCAGTGCACGGAAAAGTATAAAGACCATGAAGACAAGGAAGATAATCGCCAATTTAAATTTCGAGCAGACGATGGTTACGTACTTAATCCCTTTAATTCATCGGCTAGAGAAGGAGGATTGGCCTCTTACTTGGCTCCATTTCGACACGTTTATCCAAAGCCCTCGGGTAACCAAAGCTTAAACTATAGAATTAAAACCTTCGCAGAGGGTCGTGGTAAATGTAAAAGAAATATAATCGCAAGTATT
Organism: Eupristina koningsbergeri; assembly: GCA_018907245.1. NCBI lineage: Eukaryota > Metazoa > Arthropoda > Insecta > Hymenoptera > Agaonidae > Eupristina > Eupristina koningsbergeri. The sequence goes on along the minus strand of JACCHV010000128.1, from coordinate 96,965 downwards.
CATAATATTTTGTTAATGTCTCTGTAAATATTATTTGAATAAAAAGTTTTTCCACGTTTTTACTTCTTAATGGATTAAAATGGCTTTATAAGGATTTTGGAAAATATGGGAATAAACCAAGGATAATAATGAAAGGCTTTACACTACAATTAATTGGAAAAAGGTGTAATAAAAACGTTCTGATAAAGTACTTGCACCTTAGGTCTTGCTCGATAACTAATTTTTCATATTCTTTTTTGCAAATAATACAGTTTAAAGAATTTATTGCGTAATATAGACGCAACAATAAAACATAATAAAAATGAAACTATTTGATCCAATTTCATTTTTCAATTAAGAAATTAAATTATTTTGAAAAGTTTGCTTTATTCTTTTAGTTTGTTAGCAATAATAGTTAAACTTCATTAAAGAACTTTAGCCTTATATTTTCTTTATATAATAGTGTTTGATCCTTTAATTATGACATAAAAAATTTCTTTAAAAAGTGATATAAAATGTTAAAACACGATGACAGACACATTATTAAAGAATAAAAATAAATTTAAAAAACAATGGACTTGGCGATGCTCTGGTAATGTTTAATTAAATTAAAAAAATATGCATAATATTCACTAGGCCGAAAAACATTTATCTCTTCATATTTATTTAATATTTATTTGAAGATTTATTTGCGAATGAATGGATTCAATTAATTGATTCTATTGATTGATCGTCAAATTAAATGAATTAGTATACTGTCATATAATTTATTCCTAAAATATCCAATATTGTATTCATTGTAGTTTTAGCAATGATTACTTAAAAAATTTATAAAATCTTTATATAAATCCTAATTTTTTGTATATTATACAAGATATCAGATTAAAGTTTGTTCATACATATTATTTTTTTAATTCATATAAAAATCATGTACAGACGAACAATTTTTGAATCAATAGACAATTAATTTTTATATAATAATTTGTATCTTATTATAAAGATAGTAGTATAAATTAAATCTGCACTAATTGATTCGGAAATATTGAAAATATTATTTTGTAACTAAAACATTAATATACAAGTTTTTATGATACCAAAAGACTACTTTTAAGATAATTAAAAATTTAAATTAAACAGAAAATTAAGGTATAGAGTAAATATTTTTGTTTTTGGTTGCATTTTCGACAATTCTATAAGGTATTGAATTTCATTAGAACAAATAGGATTAATTGTTTTAATAATTCTTGAACAATCATATTCATCGTTAATCCACTTTATTCTTAAAAATAAGATGCACCTCCTTCAATATTTAAGAAATAAGTTACAATGAGTCGACAGTATTTTTGAACAAAGAACGTATAAATCCTGAAAATCCGTAGCTAAAATTCAAAATCAGATTGCCCATCCACCAATACCTGGGAGTACGTCGGTATGAGAAGTAATGCACACACGTAAGATCTGGTTACGACGAAGACAACGAGAAATTAAACCTCGTACATCCGAGGACTTTGCTTGAGCTTTTCCCCGAGAGTCTAGCAATTTCAAGGCTCACGTAGAAGTTCACATCCCCGAGAAAAGTTGCTTGGAAGTCCTCTGTTGCTTTCTCCCTCGCTTTCCCGGTGGCTTCTTCTTCAACCCCCTTTTCTTCCTATTCAGTACTCAGGTGCATTTCATTTTAAAAGGTTTTTACGAGCGGCGATACGCAGTTCTCACCGGCACTGCGTTAAGGAAGCTTCTACTTCAGGAGACGTTTTAGCCTCATAAATTCATCGAAAAAGTAGCTAAGGTGGCTTACCAAATCCAGAATAGTGTGAGGGGTGCAATAACTAAGAAAGTGACGCCACCCAAATCTGATCGCGAGAAAATTCTCGTACTTATATGGCTGCACTTGTACCTATTGTATTCTTTATCGTAAAATACCCACTCTTTTATAAGCTTTACTTTAAAAGACATTTCTTATAAAATACACAAACTTTTCCGTATTTTTCATTGATAAATGCCTAAATTATATCAAACGTACGTTTACCTCTAATGCATTGCCTTTTGGTTTAAATATGCAGTTGTTAATTACACGTATATGTGTCGGATGCCTATATATAGTTGGTTCTACTTGAAAGGGTTTTTGACTTTGATATTCGAGGATGAATAGCGCAAGTTCCCTTGAACTGTATATTAACTCTTTTTGCAATATGACTTTTGGACACTAGGTTACTCTTTAATCATAGCGGCTTTGATTAAAATCGTCTTAATTGATTAGACGACGACACTTTATCGTTTATCATACTTTAAACTTACAAAATAATTCGTAGTCGTCTTTACAAAACTATGCTATTCGCTTTCTAGCCATCGCTACAATAATTAATATTTTAACCAATCCTACATACATATACACACGCAATAGTCATTATAATTATAAAATAATTTGCATAACATATAGTACTAGTATATATTACTAATTCTATCACATATCATGATATAATTTATTCAAGAAATTTTTGTAATACAATAAAATAAATACATATTTATCACAGTACAATATAAAAATAAAATAAAAAAATATTTTAATAATGGATAATTAAAAAGTTTATGTAATGCAGTACGTATTTAAATAATTGAATAATATGTACAAATGAAATTAAAATATACGTACATAAAAAAATGTAAACTGCAATGATCATATAAACTTTTTTTGAATTTTGTCAAAAATTTTGAAATATTATACTTCCTCGTGTAAAAAATATTTTGTGATATAATAAAATACAAAATAAAATGTATTCATGATAAACTCACAAATATTTTTTCCAATTAATTTACTGTCATATGTTGTTGGAGATTCAGAAACAGTTAGCTTAAATATAAATTGTAAATATAAAATAATTTATAAAATAATGAAATTTAATTTTGTAATTCAATATTATGTGGTACTTATATGCTGAAGTTTTTACATATTTTTAAGTTACTTCAATGTATTGCAATTGATAATAATATCACCATTAACTTTTTACTAGAATCATTATATATACCCATTAAATTTTACTTTATTATTTTTATTGAATCTTTTAAATCATTAATATAAATAATTTTTTATTAAAAAAATAACACAAGGTTAATTTAATAATGTGTTAATGTCACGATCAGAATTGAAAATAAAATTGCGGAATGCAATTGACACACGTTTTATGCATATATTTTAAAGTTTCAAGAGCACATTCTCTTTTTCTATAATAAATATTAACTGTTTATTTTAAATTCTATACAGATTGATAATTATATGTATAATAAATAATTCATAAACGTTGTTCATAAATAAATAAATTAATTGTTTTATGCAATAAAAATACAATTATTAAAGGCCGAAAAGATCTAGCTTTTATTATATTTGTAATATTTATATTTTAGATAAATTATTTCAGAAATAACTGTTTTTATTCATTCAGTATATAAATTGGAGTATTTTTATTGTCCATTGTTTTTTCTTTTCTGTTTAATATATTTAGATGAAAATAATTTTTTTCTATTTTAGTCACAAAAAATTTTATTATAATATATATATTTACTTTTTTGAAAATAAAAAAGTACAAATGAAATTTAAAATAATTATATTTTCAACAATAGAAATAAAATATCTCTATAAAATTTAAATAAAAAAGAAAGTAAAGAATATTATTTTATAATTATTATATTTTTATCTTCTGCTATTCTTGCTTGAAATTTTTAGCATACCACATCACTATATTTCTTAATATCGACTACATTCTTACTATCGTTGAACATTTGTACAATCATTGTTTTATTAAAAACCAAATTGCAGAATTTTTATTTTGCAATTTAAGTCTTTCAAAAAACACTTTATATATGCTATATTTAAGAAAATACATTAATAATTCTGAAATTATAAATTTTTTTTGTATCTGTCAATTATTCGATATGTAGTACTTAAAAATATGGAATTCAATTATATGCCAAAGCTTTTGAAATGCACGTATAATAAGCAATCTGAGAAAATTTAGAATATATTAAAATCTTTGAACTGAATTTTTAATTTTGAAAATAATTCAAATATTTTATTTTCAATCTTCTTTGTTATTCAGAAACTAAAATTGTTCTCTTAATATCTTCTTTTCTTAATAAACACATAGTTACTTTATGAATGGTTTTCCATTGTCATCTCTAAAATGATATTCTGTTTTATAAATAATTTTTTATGTATTTTTGGTCTTTTTGGTGATATTTTTTAATTATATTTTATAATTTATTTCTTATTATTTAAATGAGGAAGTTGAGATCATCTAGTAATTTATAGGAAGTGGTAACATAATGTTACCAAACTCACATTTTCCTATGGGATACTACAAATAATTGAAAATTTACAACTATGATAAGAAAAATTAATTTCGTATATTTTACTACAAGAAATTAAAACAACAATAATCAAAGTAAAAACATTATATGACATTTAGTTGATTTAATACGTTTTATAAAACAACATTTCTATTTTGAATAAATGTTTATAATAAAGCTAATATTGTAATTATTTATCTTTGATTACATCCTGAGACGTAATATACCTTAAAAATATGAACCAAGATTTCTTAATTCTGAAACTTTAAAAGGCCTAATCATTTTATAATTTCATTCGATACCTATTATTTGCTTATACGATCAGCTTTCATCTAAATTGAACAAGTGATTTCTAAGTACAGTAATCTGTAGTAGATCAGCATAGTTAAGTGGTCTTATATCCAAGATATAAAATTAAAAACATCAAATCTACGACTTTAATTGTAAAATCTGGCACCACGTGCATAATTCTCCATTCGAAAATAGTCTCACGAATCTAATTATGTCCGTGGGGTCAGTTTTGGCCTGTGCTCTTCATTTGCATGATCTGGATCCCAAATGACACCTCGAATTTAAGTTTTAACGGCCTGGATAGATATACATAAATATGCATTCATTCCCATGCCCTTTTTCTTTCGTATTTTTCCAACTTGTTCCATTTTTTAACTTTTTCATGATATATCTTTTAGTTTTTTAACGTTGAGTACCAAATTCCGGTTTTTTGAATTTTGAATTGTAGAAGTTTGTTTGTCACATCTGATGCTTTATCGGAAAAAAATTGTCAAATAATTCGGTAAAACTGTGAATCAATATTTCCTTTTTTCAATTTACATTATTTGGCATTTTACCATAGTATCTGATGAGAATTTAAAAGATTTCACATACACAAAATTTTAGTCAGGATAAAAAAAAATTAAAAAAAATATTCTAAAATTCTTAATTAAAAACAAATTTATTTTATTTATTAAATTTTTATTTTATTGCTTGTATTTTAATTTAGTTGCTTGTAATAGAAAAGTATAGATCAAAATTAGAAATTATTTTCAACATTATCAAATCTATAGTACAACTCAAAATAAATTTATCTAACTTATTCTAGTAGTTGACTATAATTTGATTTTCATTTTAGTTATGAATATATGAAACTAAGTGTTTGATATCAAAATATAATTGTTATTTATAAAATAACAATCATATAATTACTTGATACAGATATTTATATAAAAGTTCTTTTTTAAACAATGTTTAAAAGAAATATGTGCTTATAATTATTAATATATTTTCAAATTCAAATTATGCTTAAATAATTAAATCAATATCAACTGAATTATATTGTGAATCTATTTACATTATATTACATTCATGATAATAAAATAAATATAATAATATTATACATGAAAATTTAACTATGATTGAAACTAATTATTTACTTTAAATGAGAAGGTATTTTTCAAGAAGAAATTTTTCACCTTTCAAAAATGACTTTCTCTTAGATTCTAAATTAATAGAACATCAATATAATACATTAAAAAATTCAATATAAGAATAATTAAGAATACATTGTGAAACATTATTAGCAAGCCAAAATGAGTAATGAATACTATATTAGATATATTAATAAATGTTGATGTTGGAAACCAAATACTGACAATCAGAATTTGCTTATCATTTTTAACTAACGAATGAATTCAGAAATTTTCTAGGAAAATTTTTAAAAAAAGACTACTAATCAAAATGAACAATACTAAAAAGATAATATATTTTTCTATAAACTTATTTGAATAGAAATAACTCTAAAAATTGTATAGAATGATGTGCATTAAGTGTATTTAAAAAAAAATTAGATGTTTATTTATTGTATTATTAAACAAATATCAATATACTTCATCGCATAGAATATTATAGAATTATACTGTTAGAAATATTCAGATTTCTTATATTAGCAACTCTGACCTGAAATTTTTAAATAGTATTATACTTTTATAATATCTTAGTAATTTAATTTTTAGAAAGATTTTAATTCCAACTGTATTAAATAGTAATTGCAAAATAAAATTACTAAGTAAAAGAGTATTCATACTTTTGAATATTATAACTGCAGAAAATTGTAAGGATAAATATTTCATTTTCTTTAATTCAAAAAAATTTCATTTAAAGTTATTCTATATGTTTCTCTTATAATATAAACAATTTTACTTTTCTTACTAAGAATCCAAATATTTAATAAAAAATTAAGTTTTGAAGTAAAATTTCTTTTTTTCAGTTTTTAGTAAATAGCTGATACTAAAAATAATATAAAAGATAAAAATACAATTTACAAAATACAAAATTTAAAAATTTTCTTTTTTTATCTAGAATTTTAATTTTAATCGGAATGTTTTATTAAAATATTAAGAATTATTGAAAAAAATGAATAAAAATTAAGTGAAAAAAGACACAATACATGAAAAGTTGCAATACCCTGAGAATTTACTAAATAAATTTTTTTTACCAATAAGTATTTGTTAAAAATAGTCAATATAAATTTCATGTGTAACAATTTTCAAAATAAACTGCGGTCGAATCGATTTATAACAATGTCAAATTTTTAGAAATTTTTATATTTAAAAATAAATATATACAATTTAAATCGTGATTATTTACTCGTAGCACGGTCAAATAAAAAATTCAATCATCAGTACTGTTTTTTCTGAACGACATGGAATTTCATAAAATTTCGGGTACATAGTATTAAAACAAGTTATTTTTGGGCTTTTTCATTAGATATCAAGAGGCCATTGCACCTCAATTTTCTCGGGGGGCTAATAATAAAAATATAATATTTTACGACTGCAAGTATCGGTAAACCTATTCAAGATCTATAGTTTTACCAATCTGGTATGAAAAATAAAAGAATGTGAAGCAATACAAATTTATATAAATATATATCAATACATATAAATCGGCACATAACAGCTACACGTAATGGAACGATGTATAAATATTTGCTTCGAGAATAAGTTTGATTAAAAATAATATATTAAACATTTATAATATTTATAAGAAAAAAATACTAAAAAATTACTTTAATGTAAATGACATGAAAGATAAAAAAATAGTCTCATTACAGAGTTTGAGAAAGAGATCAATGTAGTATTACTTTATCACTTAATTTATAATTGATATATTATAGAAACGCTAACCAATTACTGAAAAAGCTAAGAACAGTAGAGCAAAAAAAAAAAAGAGAACAATAGAAGAAAGGACAGTGAACATTCACTTGCGTTGAGTGCTAAAAAGGTTAGAGTAGATTTAATTGATTGCTCATCGCATTTGAAATCCTTATTCTTTCTAGTTAACCATGGAAGTGTTTTATTTTTTTGTAGTATTATTCGATACAGTAGAAGTCTGATGTATCAGAAAATAATTATCACTTCCCTTAGGAGGCTACTGAAAAATTACACAGTATCTCGTTTTTATTGATCAAAATGCTTGTTTTTCTGACGTAAATATTTACGATAAGACGATGTTAGAAATATGTTGAATAAATAACAGATATTACTCGCGGGAGTATAAATCGACAAAAAATATTGAAAAATTGTAAAGCTCAAAAAAGGTAACTTTAAACCTTTTATTTACCTGATAAAAGTATTATATAAATACTACTACATAATAATGTTGTTTTCCTTAAAAAAAAGTACATTTGTCTTGATACAAATTATACGAAGCAATGTATTTAAAAAAGTTTTATTTTTAAGGGGAAATTATTTACTTTGTATAATAGTATTAGCATTAATTATATAGAAAAATACATGGATTGTGTTCTTTAATTTCGTTTTTGAACAAATAGAATTTTACAATTATTTAAACAATTTATATTTTTTTAAATAACTATTATTTACTATTTATTCGTTGTATTAGTTTCAAATTAATCTATATTATACAGTTTAATATTAAATAATAAGAATTAAAATATTAATTTGATGAAAAATATTATTATGGAAAACGGGATTGTCTCAATAATTGATCAATGACTATTAAATGCATTAAATTAAAAATTAATCATCATGCTTTTAATTTCCATTGAAATTTCATTTAAGTAGAAACTACAAATAACAGGAATGTAGTAGTAAATTTAATAAATGAAATAAAATATTCAAAGAAATATCTAAAATTCTCATAAGCACAATTTTTGATAAATATTGTTGCCCAAAAAAATATTACCATCCTTTTTTCTGTTATAATATAATATAAAAAAACTTGTAACATGTCGACAAAAAAGACAGATTAGCATAACTCGTAAATGAAATTTTTATACTTGCAGTATAAGTATATACAAAGATATAAATATGCGTCACGTGTGTAGAGGCTTTAAACGTGTATGGGCTTGAAAGGTGTGGGTGTAAGATATAGGTAAGGCTACCCTTCGTCATATTTACGGTTGGATGAGATGAAGAGAAGAACCTAACGAGGATGACATCATAGACCTTATCGCATACGAAGGTGGAGTTTTGCTGCTTCATAGTGACTGGCATCTGAATGGAACAGGAGATTTTAATTAAAAGTGACGTTAATATCACTGAACAATTAGTAGCACAACGCAGACCATGCGATTTACTATATTTCTCCTCCTCGGTATTAGCAGACTTAGACTTTGTTTCGCAGGACTATTAATTATTCGTTTCAACAACGTGAAGAAAAACAATATAAAGAGATTTTCAACGACAAGACGAGACACCCTTATTAAACCTGTAAATGACTTACTCATTTTGATTTGGTTTGTCGTAATTATTTTGATTATATTATTTTCGCACTCTTTTGTGTAATAAATATTTCGTGTGAACTCTTAATTACGGAGCATTTTCCATTTTGATATTTTTTCTTTCTAAGAGGCAGTTTATTGGAAAAATAAATATATTTATGTAAATACAAACATACAATTTTATCTTGCATTCTGTTGATATAATATGTAATAAGCTGGTATCTAACGAACTGTGAATACCAATTAATATAATAAGTATGTACGCGATTGATATTCAATTAACAAAAAAATGAAATCGGAAAATTAAATTATAGTTTTGAGTGTATTGAAAGCTAACGAACAATGTATTAATATAATTGATTTGTCTAACTCAATATCAGAAAATAAACATTCATTCGATTTGATATGAAATATGAAATATAAAGGATAATTAATGCGATGATATAATTGAACCACTTTTATCTTTAATATAAAAAGTAAATCACGAAATAATAATTGCATTAAAAATTGAAAGAAACATTAAACTTGTACAGTAGCTTTGAGTTTCCTATTGAAATATATTTATCTAAAAATGTTTTAAAGTCAGATAATTTGACATACATTGCTATAATCTCATTCACAAAACAAATTGCTCTTTTTGTCAAAAAAATAAATTTAAAAATGTTTCACAAGTACACTTATGTAAGTCACCGTAATTTGTCGTATCACATATTTCCTGCGAGTAAAAAACTGCGAGAAAGACGAGGATAGACACGTGCTAAAAGTACAAGATAATCAATCCTTTCTGACTGACTACGAATGTCCGCTTAGAAAAATTAGCTTTCCGAGCTTCGCATATAGGCAAAGGTTTTTTTCCCTTCATAATTTTGCAATTCAGTTATCTCCTAAAGGTAAAAGTGACCCGCTAGTTTCTAATGGATAAAAGCATCATCCTTAAAAGCGTGGTATTCCGTGAAAATGAAAGATTGCCGACAAACTCTTCAAAAACCCACAGATCACTTCGTTCAACAGTGAAATACTTGAAAGTTTTTGTTTATTCTTTTGTGATAAATGCCTCATCTATGTGATAAAATTAAATACCAAAAGAGTCACTGATTCATATAAAACTTTTATCTTATCCTAATTATTCTGCCTGCTTCTATCGGTTTTTCTTTCTCCAACCGTACATAGGAAGAAACTTCTAGTATGTATTATCATGGTCGCATTCAATGGAAATTTATGTAATAAATTGTGCTATGTAAATAAGCACATAAACATTTTTTTATTAAAGAAAAGTTACAAAAAGTAAAGTCAGTTCAACTCTATCTCTTGTTGATTACTCTTGGAAATTTTTTAATCCTAAATATTTCTAATAAATGTTGTATATTTGAATATTCATTTAATTATTTAGTTAAATAAACTTTATCCTTTTACGTTAAAATACCTTCTATAATTAATGACATTAATTTACATTTTTTTTCATAATTAAGAAATTTGATTTTTCAATTAATCATTTTCATCCACATTTTCATTTATTTTTCATTTAATTATGATGTAATCTTATCATGTCTAGTTAATTTTTTTGTCTGTTTTTTTATACATACATTATTTAATGAAGAATTAACTTACAAAAAGTCTTATATGTAATTTAAGTGGAGATTATAAGCTTCTCATTATTATTTAGATTTATATACGTAAATGTATATCAAATTAATGAAAAAATATTAAATTACACGTAGAAACGTTGGCTTAAACATACCTTATTGTTTTAAATTAATATCTATCTTTACCAAATTGTAGATTTTTTAAATATCTATGTTCATTAACTTAAAAATTATAAATAATTTTCTTGATTGAAAATATAATTCAGGTAATAGTTTTTGAAATTTTTGAAATACTATATTAAATTAATTATTACTTTTTAAAATAAATATTAACAAAATAATCAAAATTAAATTTTTACTTTATTTGTATATTAAAAATTTTAAAAAATAAAACGCATACAGAAACAATGATAAAAACTAATAAAATTAATATAGAACATGGTATATAGATTGTATATTTGTATTTATGTACATATAATAAGAAAATTCGTTTGCCTCGTACTTTAAATCAAATTTTTTAAATTTACTTTAACTTCTTAATTTTTATAGAACAAATATCAAATTTGACAAATGATGCTTTATTGTCTTAAATATTTTATGTTTGCTTTGGTTCAGGCTTACGTTATGAAATCATATCCCACGTTTATTTTAGTAATTATGGTGGAAAATCTTCAATCGATACATTCTACAGCTTATCTATCGAGTACACGAAAACTTAGAACTCGTGTTAGTGTGCAAAATTAACCTGCTTACATTCCAACTGTATATATGTATATTTATTTGAAAATACGTATCTTGTAACCCAAACTTTAGTTGGTGTATGAAGTTTTGCATTATTACAATAAATCTCAAAATTCAAATGGTTTATTATTAAATAAAATATTATATTAAGAAAATTATCTGTATTAGAAAGTTTTTATATCATTTATGAATGAATATTAATATGTTAATTTTATACATTAAACAACACTACTTCATTCCTTTATTATAAACTACAGTATTATTCAGACTTTTTTCATTTTTAAATAATATGATGAATATTTATCTAACTGTCATCCTTGTTCATTTTTTTCTGATTTAATTTTACATTATATTACTATAAATGACACTAAGAATTATTTTTGTAATAAAAAACAATCAACTTCATAAAATAAATGGAAATATATATTAACACATAATTTTTCGTTCTTCTACGTGGTGAAACAAAATATACTTCTTTAAATAGCCATCGAATGAATCATTACACCCATTTTTTATATTTCTTTTTGCATTAAACTTATTAAATTTATAAGAATAAGATATTCAAGATACAGTTATTGAAAAAGGTTGGTTCACATGTTTCTATATGTATGATGTTAGATTATTATTTTTTTTTAAATTAAGATTATAAATATTTTTTTTAAAACCAGATTTATTTAATATTCTTGTACACTTTTACAAAATCATTTTTTAGTGAAAAACAATATTCATATTCGTATAAAATATGTGTATTTTTTTCGATAATAAGCATTTTAATTTGTAATTTATTATTTTAATTAAATTTTTTTCAATTTAAATATAGTATTAATATAGTTAATTAAATAGTTAAATCTTTAAATATCTTCAATAGATTTTTAATATGAGATTTAATCGTAGCAATCAGATAAAATGAGATATACATTTAATAGTTTGTTTGCGCTAAAGAATTTTTAATATTATATCTAATGCATACAATGGAATACACAATATTCCTCTTACATTTTTGAGTCTTAATTTAAATAAATTACCAGTGAATCATATAAAAATTTTTTTGTCTTAAATGACAAGACAATCATGTGAAAAATGTGTTCATGGTTAAAAATTTTCTAGAAAAAGAACACATTAGTCTTACACCTATCTGCTTATAAAAAATGCTGATGTAGGTAGTATGAAATAGTGATGATCTACTGAATTTTAATTTAAAGTTATTGTTAATATTTCCAGAATTTTAATTTAAAGTTATTGTTCATATTTTGAGAATTTTAATTTAAAGTTATTGTTAACATTTTTTAACATCATCGATATTTTAACCATTTTTTTCAAACGTGTTTTTCTTTAAGAAGAATGCGTTTGAAATTTTATAAATCGACTTTTCAATTTAAGAATATTAAAAGGCTTAGTATTAATCTGGAATAATTTAACCATATACCTACAGTTTTTATAGCGACGGCTTCCTTTTCTTTATCTTTTCGAAATAAATCTGAAAGACGACCGAACTACTGACGTAGTTTCCATAAGCGGAAGTTCGATCTACTATATTCACAAGTCGTTAGCCATTACAGAATAATTATAGTTCTATATTTCATAGTGATACCTAGCAGGCTTTTAATTTTTATTAAGCTGTATAACTCTCATTAAACATAGACATTGTAATAATAACAGCTATTTATTAGTTGTTTTTGTTTATGATAATAAATTTTGGGTTATTGGTAGCTTTGTATTTTGTCATCTGAATCAGACACCACTAGGTCCCTGGTAATGTTATTTGTATATAATGTTTTATTGTCTGGAAATAATATCATTTTATATTAATTTAATACCTTAAACCACAATCAGCTTATTATACATGTTACTGCACTCCTGAGAAATTATTAGCCATGAATTGCAGTTAAAGTATATAATATATAAAAAAATAAGATATAAAATGACCACGTTATGTATTATAACATAATATAGCTAGTAATACGATCGATAATAGATTTGAAAAGTTTATTATTTACAGGTATGTAATAGTATATTATAAAATATTTATTATGATAACAAAACATAATCAGTGTAATCATTCATATATATCAGTATATATGATAACAAAATATATTCAGTAGTTAATTAGGTTCAAAAATATATAAAGTAATTATATTTTTATTTGCAATGTGCCCTTTTAAATGAATTCTTTTATCTTTTTAATCATTTTTACTTATACATTTCTATAATTTTTCAAAAATCTTTCAAAGTAATTTCTTTTTATATATATACTATTACTGCTTTCTGAATAATATGATATATGATTATTTAAAAATAATTTATTTACAATATGCATTATACGTGGAATGAAGAAATTTATAAATTAAAGCCCATAAAGCATTATGTAAACATGTAATACAATTTTTTTATTTTTTCCCTAATAGTAAAATATGCAGTCTTTTTTTTAATCATTAGTATATTCCGAGTGCGACAGCCAGGGTAATTTTTGTAGAAACCCACTGTGCACCTCCAACTCAAAACATTTCCACCCAAACCATCCCTTATTTACTGCGCAGGTTAGACTGTGAAAAGGTTGAAAAAAATCTTTCAGTGATTATTCTCACTACCGCAGAGATGGAAAAATGAGCGAAAAATTAACCCTCCGCGTCATTCTGTTTCCACCGAGGAGCGGTCAAAAGCTCAGAAAACTTCGCTTGAGCAAATTTTTCCCTCCCTATTATATGCTAGTGGTGTTAGTCACCCTACGAGATGTTATTTTCTACCCTTGTTAAATATATTATTAAAGGGAACTGAGCTTATTCTTATAAATATGTGTCAAGTTAATAATACTCTGATTTTAAACTATATGTATTGTGAAGCTGAGTTATGATTATTAAATTATGAGTAAATACTCCCATTGATATTGTAATACGAATACTAATTATTAATTACTATTAGCATACTAATAACCATTAATGTATTATGATATTTCTACAATTATAATCCATTGTTTTCTTAAGTATCACATTTGTCTTGTCATTATAATTATCAATGACATTTATAAATTATAGAAATTAATAATAATATTATTAATTTTTGTGTATTATAACTATTATTTTTGAGATTATTTTTATCATAATTATAGCAACTTGCTGTTATAATTATTATTATTTCGAATAATTTAAACTGAATAATAGGCCAAGTGACGAACTTGACAAATTATATTTGAAACTAGATATAACTAATTATTCATATTGAAACAACTTTTCTTATAATTATGTACGGCTAAGTTTGATCGATTCATTTTCGATTGTATTTGATGTTAATCTGTGATTAAATAAACACCACCCACGGTTAGTAGAGTCTAAAATACCCCATGTTTGTCATTTAAAACATGTATAAACCCGAAACTACTACCATGACTGGAACAAGTTTAAACGAAATTAGGATTAGAATGGTTCCAACGATGAAAAGTTAATATTTCGTTTAATCAGTTTTAAATAATTTTAAATAAATGAACAAACATTAATTTTTCACTTAATTTCTTTATTTTTATGAATCTGTCTATGGTAGGAGTAACTATAACAAAAAAATAGTAATTTCAAAGATGCTAATTAAAATGTTATCACTTAATAATATACTAAAAGATTAACATGAAATGTATTCATTTAAAATAAGAATTTTTCTTTGTTTAATTATACGATTTAATCACTAACCTATATTTAATAAATATGATAACCTATATTTAATAAATTTAATAAATATGTGATCATGAATCTAGATATTGATGTACGAAAAAAACATTTATAAAAATTATAAGCAAATCTTCTTATAAATTTTTTTGAATATTTTGCTAAATAATATTTTAGAAAATATGGGACTAATAAAAAATTTATTGATCTAAAATTAAATAGAAGCATATTTATGATTTATATATTGTGCACTAATAAATGCTTACAACCTTTTATAAATAAAGTTAAAAATACATAAAATAATATAAATGTATATTATTCACGATTGTAAAATTACTTTCATTTAAAATACTGACATTATTATTAATTTAATGTAGCTTATTTATACAGGTAAAACTACCATTAAATAAAATTGAATCAATTAGGAATTGAATCATATCCTTAGGACCTCATTTTAATATTAATATTAATTTACTTAATTATTACATTACTTTATCGGGGCTCAAGCACATTATTAAAAATATTACCAATATTAGCGGTACAAAGAAACGAGATTCGAGATATAAAAATGATTATATTAAATATAAAGTAAAGCCATTGAAAAATAATAATCATCCAGAAAATAAAATTTCTATATACATTTAAAAATAACTAAAAAATTTCAAAAAGAAATTAAGAACATATTATTAATCAAAACAGATATACGTAACACTGTTTCCATCAATATAGACGAGATGAATTAAAAATTAATGAATTATTCAAAAAAAAAAATATATACATTAAAGTTAATAAAAATTTTACAGACTAATGTTCAACTAATTGCATAAATGTAAATGATACTGAATATATGAACATTACAAAACAAAAATTAAAGATTTATACGTATATGCCAAAAGGGTATATGTATGGATCTACATATACGCCTAAGGCTTTTACGTATAAATGAATCCTATGGATTTCCGAAAATATACAAATAAAATTGTCCATTAAGACCCATTATTTCGATATTAAACAGCTCTCTACATTTTTTATCGAAAATATTATATAAAGAATTCAACAAATGTGTAAATTTTCATTGAAAATGAACAACAATGTCGAATTAAAAAATATAATTAAAAAATATAATAATTTCAGAAGCTCTGCATTTACAGGTATTATGAACTAGTTATACAAAGCTTAAAAAAATGTAATTGCTATAATCTCAGTTAATGCTATATTAAAAATTACGTTTCATTTTGGCTACAATCATTTTATTTTCAATAAAAATTCTATAAGCAAAATTTTGAAACTCCCCCATATTAATCTTAATTTATAGACATAGTGTGACATGACTTGAAATTTGATTACCTTAATATGTTCAAATCATAAAACTTCATATCAACTTTTAGTATAATATATATAAAAAAGGATAATAGTAACATCAATATATTATAGATTGGAACAATATTTGAATTCTCGACAAAGATGCTAATTATAGAAAAAAAATTTTATACACTATGTTATACATTAAAATTTACAATAATACGCTTAAGGAGCACGAGGATACACTTGGTTATAAGTTACAAGCATCATATTATTTTATGAAATTCAAGTATTTTTATAGATGAATAAATATTACTTTTAAAACATTTGATTTAACAAATATTTGATTTAATTAATTATTGTCATGTATATAATCTTATTCATTATTTAAAGGGTATGTGAATAACTCAAGTTCTGGTGATAATACATAGTTATATTTATTTCTTGTTCTCAATTCTGAATTCTTTTTCGATATTCGTGATACCCTAGGGTATTCAATGTGTTACACGAAAGAACAGAAATAGTTACTCGATTGCGGTACCTTTTACTAAGCGAACATGTACTGCTACAGTGGATACGACCTAATAAAATATCGAAGAAATTTTCAAAATAAGTAAAAATTTTGTCTCAAAATATCAAAAATGGATGCAGCAATACATATACAGAATTTTTTATATTTTGTTAAATCTATTTACATTATTAATAAAGTGATGCACCAAAATGTACTAAATATACATAAATAATGATACGTATACATAAGAGTCATTTTTTAGATATCAATCACCTTCAAAATAAAGTTGACTTTAATAAAGTTAAATCTTATCTTCAATTATTAAAATATTGAATGCATAAAATTTTTCTTTCTCAACTTTTTTTATATCATAATATTTTGATTTTTTCATGAAAGGTAATTTGTAACTGACAATTTATCATGCTTATTTAATTAGTTATATTATATTGAGTAAAAATATTTTTACAAAAGAGTAATAGATCAATAAACACTTTTGTATTCTTAATCATGATCTTAGTAAATTGTTTGGAATAATATAATATGGTATTTTCTTCAGCCTGAGTAATCACTTTATCTTTAAACGATGTTAAGACATCGGTTAAATATTATGATACAAAAAATATTTGAAAAGCTTGCATAGTAATAAAAAAATTATTTTTCTTTATTTTAAAATTATTGTTGAATTTGCGTTATTTTATTTAATGCACATTAAGACTTCTGTATTAATTTGTAAACATGATCCAATTTGACCTAGATAATGTATGTGCATACATATATATGAAATATAATATAGATTTAATAAATATTTAATATAAAATTTTTTTTCATTTGTGTCAATTTTTAACAAAATAAAATAAAATTGGTGGGTGTATTTTATTTGTTTAATAAAACTGTCAATTTAAGTGTTTATATTTGTCAAATTTATGAATGAAATATCATTAAATTAGCTTAATAAAATATTTTTTAATTCATATATTAAATGTTGTTCTTATTCTTAACTTTTTAATTGAATAACTTATTATTTAATAATTTATTTAAATAACCCAATAGCATAGTAATTAAAAAATTAATTTATAATTTTAATTTTTATTCAGAATTGCTCAATATAATTTTATCACAATTATGAAATACAATGTTTACACGTTATTTAATCAATGATTTAGATAGTCTACTGAAATATCTTCAAATTTGCAATTAAAAAAAATTAAGTAAATACTAAATGTATCGAATGCATAATTTTTTCGTAGCCAAATATTTATATAATATGTCGAGAACATATTATACAAAGATACCCATCTTTTTCGTACATTTCTTAAACTTTCATATGATGATATTTTGATATTATTTCACTTTCTTAGGAAGTTTGTAAAATTTGTATAATTTATAGATGTGTTAAAACATTTATATTTTAATCTTTATCCGAAAATGTATATATTAACTAAAATTTATTTCAACAAAAAATTTAGAAAATAAAAAAGCTACATCATGAAAATCTTAAAATCTTTTTCTTTTATAATTGGGTATAAATTTATAATGATGAAATCATACAAAACAAAAAAAAATTACAGTAGAGTCTATATAGTTTTTCATAGTTCTTATATATTTTTCAATGAATAAATAATGTGTTTCTTGAACTTGAATAAGTATATACGTAAAATAAATAAATATACTTTATTAAATTTTACAAAGAAAATTTGAGGAAGATATTAGATAAAGAAGTATGTCAACTCTAAATACTTTATCTGAGATTGTATGAAAATTCATATGATTTTCCAAGATTATGAAATTCTTAACGTGTTAAAATTAATAACCTTGTAAGCTTCAGATGTAAAGTCAAAGTCACAAAACTAAGCTTTAATCGTCTTTAGAGAATTATGTGTATATAAAAACAAAGTTAATGTCAGCATTCTAGAACACTTATGAAACTGAGTTATTTCAGTTTTCTAATAAAATAAATTTTTTTGATAAAATGAAAAACATATTAGAATCACAATATTGATTCAGTTTTTTAAAAATATTTATAATTTTCTTCAGCATTTGAGTTATTTGTCATTTTTTCTTTATTGCTTTACGTTATATCAAATAACACTTATAATTTTATTTTGAGGTTATGTTTATTGAGTAGTATATTTATTTTAAATATTTGTAATATTTTGTATGTATTTATTTATTTGTTTTCTGTTTAGGACTATGCAATAAAAAAATTACTGTTGAATTATATTATTATGTGTAAATTATAATAATTTATTGAGTAATAGTTAACAAATTCTAATTAACAAATGATTGATTGAATAAAATAATTTTAATTTTTTTTTTGCTTCCAATAATTTTCCAATATCATTCCTATTTATTATATAAATAAAATATTATTGTATTATTAAGTTTTTAAGTTTAAAATGATTGAAATATATACAATGTAATATTTATAAATGACATCAAATTATAAATTAAAAAAGGTGTTTTTAATTTATAATTTAATTTTCAACTCATTGATATACAGCTATATAACTATGTTATCAGTTAGTAAATTTGAACTTAATTACTATGTTTAATAATTTTTGTTAAGTACATAATCTGTGTTTATAAAGATTTTTTTTGAACTGACATATAATGGAAGTCTTAGATAAATATAATTCATTAGTTCACAAGTATGTTTTATAGTCACATGAAATGAAATTTATATATGAGAGTTTTAATATATTAGTATATTTATCCATTAAAATAATTAAATTAATGATTTATTAATACTTATTAATAATTTCATAAGTTAATCAATATTTGATACTGTTTCTATTTAAAATTTTATATTTACATTAATATATGATTATGTTGAAAGTGTGGATATCAATATATTTATCATGTCTCTTATTGAATAATTTGGCTAAATCTGAAGATTGTGTATGTATAAATAGTTAATACATTTATATTCTCTCTTTATTTCTAATTTTTATAATTCTAATAATTCCAATAAAATTATATATATTTATATGAGATAATAAATATATTATGTATTAACTTAAACATATCAAATTAATTTGAAATTATTAATGTATAAAAAGATTTTTTTCACTGTACACAGATAAATATAAAATAGAATAATTATTTACATGAATTTTCACCATTAACAAAAATATTCAGTATTCTTCAGTATTCAGTTTTTACAATCCTTTTATAGTTTATAATAATTTCTAATTTATTTATGGATTAAAATTTATTAAATTTTTTTTTGCTTACTCTTTAATAATAGAAATATTATTTCCAACATACGTATACATTTATTCAAATATTGTCTTTTTATATTGCATTTTGTAAATTTTGTATTTTATATTTAAACCCACAATCACTGCATGGTTATTTTTAATTTGGCAATGAACAGATTGATACGAAATATAGTTTTGATATTGATTATGACAACGATCAGTTTCTTCTCGATGGAAAACCATTTCGATATATTTCGGGAAGTTTTCATTACTTTAGAGCAGCTAATGAGCATTGGAGATCGATTTTTAAAAAAATGAGAGCTGCTGGACTGAATGCTGTATCGACGTAAATAAATCAATTATAAGTGAATAATACGAATGATTCAATATTTATTGGTTATATATTTTAGTGTTGTGAGATGGAGTTTACATGAACCTGAACCTGATGAATGGTATTGGGATGGAGATGCAGATATTATAAAGTTTATAGAAATAGCCAATGAAGAAGGTTTACTCGTTATCTTACGACCTGGTCCATACACTTGTGCCGAAACAGACCTTGTAAGTTATTTAGTTAACTATTATTTGATTAATATAATAATAAAAACAATACATGGAAAACAGTAGATTTAAAATTTGGAAGAAAATGTCTAAAATATCCATCATTAGTATATAATTACCCACTACTAAGAAATTTTATACTTTTTGTACTAGGGAGGTCATCCATATTGGTTATTGAAACTTGTACCTGATATTAAGTTCCGTTCTAACGATGAGCGTAAATATGTATTTTCTAATTTAACACTGCTGTGACAATATTCCATTAAGCAATAAATTATCAAATTATTTATTTTCGTAGGCTACTTATTTTACGCAGAACGATATTTACATCAAATTTTAAGCAAAATTGAACCATATTTAAGAGGAAATGGAGGACCAGTAATCATGTTGCAGGTTTGGTCAAATTGTATCAAAACAATAATATAAATTTTACGAATATTATTTTAATTCACAGTAAATTTTTCAGATTGAAAATGAGTATGGAAGTTTTATTACTTGTAATATGGAATATAAACAACGACTCTACAGAATTTTTAAACAACATGTTGAAACTAATGCTGTTTTATTCACAACAGATAAAGCATTAAATCTCACATTAACATGTGGTTCAATACCTGGAGTTCTCACGACAATGGATTTTGGTAGTGCAGGAAATGTTGAAGAAAATTATAAACTTTTGAGAAATTTCGTACCTAAAGTAATCATTTATTATATTTAAATTAATCATAAGAATAAATTATTACATCAAATTTAATTATATTCTTAAAACAACACTAGTTTCAATATATATATAACTTCACATTTTCATATATTTTATCAACAAATATATCTTTCACTTAAAAGATATATTATGCTTGTTTATATTATTTATTAACAATAGAAAAATATTATTATAATAAATGTGATTGCAGGGTCCAGTTGTAAATTCAGAATATTATACTGGTGTGATAGGTCATTGGAATGAAACTACTAAAAATATTAGTGTAAAAAGAATAGTGGAAACATTAGATCTTGTACTATCGTATAATTTTTCCATGAATTTTTATATGTTTTATGGAGGAACTAATTTTGGATTTACATCTGGTAAATATTTTATCTGTAAAATTTACAAATATTTAGATAAAGAGTGATATATTTATCTAAATATTTATTTTCATTTAAAATGAATACTTAAATTGTGCAGAATATTAGTTTATTTACTTAAATTAAATTTGAATATTCATTTTAATTTAAATATTTATATATTTTTGAATAATATCAATCATGAATTAAAATTTTTAATTTTTAGGTAAAAATAAAAATTTTACGTAACAGTTTTAGCCGAGATATCTTTATTGGAATTGACGATTCCCTTCTCCATAAAATTTTTTATATATCTCAATCTTCATCTGCAACATTTATTTGCTGATTTATTCTTGTTATATCTGCTCATAGGATATATTTATACTGTCTGAATTCTAATAATATTACGTAGAAATTATATTGTACGCGGATTTCCTGCCGATTATTTTAAAAATTCCGGAGGTTGTTTTAGTGGAAGCATCGAAAATATGTTCTATGTTTTCATCGTTTGAAATATTATTTGCGCTCTGTGAATGGGAACGCGGTCTTTATGAATTAATTGCCTCATCGATCATTTTTTTTTGTCTTCATAATTGCATTATACTATTTATGCTTTGTTATTGAATCAAATCAGATGAGCGGGAGAATTTTCAAAAAAAAACTTGGATATAATGTTTTTAAACATTTCATCTTCTCTTTCAATTGACAAGGTACATAAAGCCAAGGAGTTTTCTAATCATAGTTTCGACTAATCAGAAGAGCATCCAAAAGGTAACTTTTTCATTCTTGATGAAGTTTTTTCTCTCAGACCGTTCCTCCTCGGGTTTACCTTACATGTGTTATGTCTAAGGCTGTTTCTCCGTCATAAATTTATCGACAGGGAAAGATTACGTATCTCGTGGCTTTAGATATGAGATTCGATTTGCAGTTTTCACTATTGTTGGTCATCACTTATTTTTGCTGAACAGCCGATCGAAAATTGGCATAATCATGTAGCATAATCCCCCAATCTTTTTAACTGTGCAAACAAATTTGTACCAGTGGAGAGGTCAACCATGGAGGTAGGGGGGAAGGGAAAACTGTGGGTTTTTCTCCATCTATTTTCTCATTGATCCTGTCTTTTGCGATTTTCACCGATTTTTCGGTGCTTTTCGTGCTGGTGCAGTCGACTCGTATATTCCCGGAAATCATTTTTGAGAGCCCACGTATTCTGAACATCATTATTTAGCATCCATATAAGCCTTACTTTCGTTTTTCTTTTCATTTGTATTACGGAATATTTCAATCATAGGTTAAATATTATTATATTTTTCTAAAAGCGGTTTAGCATTCTTGTAATTTACTCCTTACCTGTAAAAGCACCACATCTATTTATTCAATCTGTTGTTTCACATGTTCAAGAATGCACTAGTTTTTAAAATTTCAAGAAAACTGTAATTACTGGTTTTTCAATTCACAATGCAAATTACTTTAACCATATCTTCAGACCATATTGAATTACACTATTATAAATATTCACAATATTTATTCCCTAAGGAATTCATACAAACAGATTAGTGATTAATGGTTCTGCAGATCAAAAATATTTCTAGAACAATCTGTTATGTTCTATGCTTTAGAAATTTTAATATAAAAATATAAAAAAGTATTGATTAGAAAATATAAAATAATAAAACAAATTTTGTTTAATATAAGTATGGTTATGGTAAAAATGATTATAGGTACAAATATGTGGCGAGGTTTCAGTCCACAATTAACATCGTACGATTATACTGCTCCAATTAATGAAGCTGGTGACCTAACTGAAAAATATTTTGAAATAAAAAAAGTGATTTCAAAGGTTATTAAAATTTCATTTAAATTAACACGTGAAGAACAATATTAACATTGTATCAAATTTCTAGTTCGTTGCCATACCATGTATACGTGTTCCAATTACTGTTCCCAAAGGTAATTATGGTACGGTAACTATGATGCCAATGCTCGATTTATTTACAACCGAAGCCAGAAGTATTTTCGGTACGCCTGTGCAAGAATTTCAAGAACCACCAACATTCGAAGCTTTAGGAATTTCTCATTGGTTGGTTTTATATGAAGCTGAATTGACTTATAATCCAAATTTGGAAAATTCTATCTTACATGCGAAAACAAGAGACAGAGCTTTGATATATATAAACAATAATTTATGTGGCACCTTCAATAGGATGAATGAAAGTTATTCAATGGAGGTTAATATACAAGGTGACTCTAGTTTACAATTCCTAGTTGAAAATATGGGCCGTGTAACGTCTGGACATTATGAAGTTGAAGATTTTAAGGTACAAATTCATATTCTCTATTAAACTAAGATTTATATTAATTAAAATCAAATTTTCATAACAAAAATTATTTGATTTATCAAAATTTTATTGAATTTATTTCTAAAGTATTATATTTGAATTACTACATATTATGTTACTAGAAAATGTATGAATTTATTGTTAATTAATTATTGTTAAACAAAAAGTATTTAATACATAATTATTTATGAAGTAAGTATTTATATTTCTAAGAATATTATTTAATAATAAATTTATAACATTAATATATTTTTAAATAAAAAAAAAATTTAAATGCGTTTAATCTTGAATTGAAGTAATTAATTAATTTAATTGAAGTAATATAAGTAATAGTATATGCACACGGTTCTATAGAATTTACAGATAAAAAAGGAATCTTTTGTTTTTATGGTATATACTTTTTTTCAAAATTATTAACAAGCAGAAGTTTTTTTTGAATTCTTCTTATACTATTTATTATTGTTACAGTAGAAAAATCTAATAGTATGAATTGCAGAAAATATCAGATAATTTTTTAAATCTGTGTATTATAAAAAAAAAAAAACTAATTTAAAAACTAAATTTTCTAGGGTATTTCAGAAGTTACATTAAACAAAGTACCAATTACGTCGTGGAAAGTTACTGGATTTCAGTTATCTAATATTCCAGCTGAATATTTAACTACTAAAAATACAAAAGCTGCAACTGGAAAATTAATTAGGGGACCGCAGTTTCTTGCAGGAGCCTTCGATATTGTAGATCAACCTTCAGATACTTTCTTAAATACCGAAGGTTGGGGAAAAGGTGTTGCTTACATCAATGGACATAATCTTGGACGATATTGGCCTTTAATTGGACCACAAATCACATTGTATATTCCAGCAGCATTCCTTAAAAAAGGAACAAATTCAATTGTATTGCTAGAGCTTGAGGAAATTAATAACGAACGTATTATTAAATTCCAAGTAACGCCTGTTTTAAATAATTATAAATATACGTAATATGATTTATTTAAAAGTTATAGAATAATTTATAAGCGTTGAAATATTTAATTTTAAATAATGAGTATGACTATAGATATATTATTTTTTTTGTAACTTTATTCAATAAACTTTTGTAATAAAACTATTTCAGATAAATAGTAATATTATTAAAATCTATTAAGAATATAAATTCTTAAGGATTTATCATACAATTTAAAATTTGATTTGAATAATAACATTATTGATTCTTAAAAGTATAGGTTATAGATAGAATAATAGAATAATAGAACAAATATTGGATATTTGTTAAAAGAAAAATATTAAAGTTACGATAAATATTTACATAAATATATCATATCAAGAATTTTAATTTCTAATAAATCAAAAAATATTGTAAATAAAAACCTATTAAAATTATATGTTACAATTTGAAGCTCAAATATAAAATTAAAATTTTATATTTTATGATATTTTACAAATAACATAAACTTTAAATTTTACACTCTGTGTAAGAAAACATTTTGAATATCATAGATTTAAGTGCTTTTAAAAATTAATTTAAATAAAATAATAATTTAAAGCTTTTTTTCATTTATATTTATAATGTCTTTTTATTTATAATTTTTGTATGAGTTTCGAATTTTATCATATTTTCTAATGTACAAAAAATACTATTTTCATAAAAAAATTATTACTTATTTAAGATTAGGAATGATTTAGGATGTTAAAATAACTTTACATTAAATAAATAAGTTTTATTTACACTATACATCTTCATGAATGATATAATAAATTTTATAATATTTTATAAAATTTATTATGATATCAGAATATAAAAATTTTGTTTTTTCTAATAATTTGATACAGCATTTTCACAATAGGTAAGAATAAATTGTTAAAAATATTATTTGTATTTTTATATTTTAAATTTAAAGTAATTTCATGCAATATGAAGAATAAAAGGAAAGTGCGAAAGTATACGTGTGAGCAGATTTTATGAGCTTCGTTTCTATTTTACTTACAAGTGAAAAGTAAACCGAACAACGAAATAGTGTTGACTTTATATTCCTAAATTTTGTTGCGTTTTCATAGAAAATGGAACGGTGGCCGATAGCTTTATATTACGAGAGTATTTTCTTCTGTTTCTCTTAATAATTTGATCGAAATTGGAAGTAGATGAAAGATCAAAGAACATATTTTCCACTCAATATTATAAAGTTTATTTGCGAACACGTTTAGTAATATCGTTTAATATTGATTTGGAATGAGGAAATATTAAGGCCTACCGATACACTGCCACTTTATACATACACACAGCTAGAGTAATTTTAAAATATTCTAGTCATGTGCATTGCAGTAATACAATTTTAAATTAAAAATAAACATTACACATAATATTGCTTATAATAAGTAAAATAAAAATGAAAGAAACATTTTTTTACTGTAAACATATTCAGGAGTTTAAAAAAATTATGTTCATTATATAATGTATAAAATACATTTATTCAATAATAAATTATTTTTTAACCTGATACATTTAATATTTATGTTGTTAAAGTAAAATAAAACAACAATATATTTAAAAAATTTCTTTGTAATAATTTTTAATGTTGGCAATTATATTGTAACTTAATATTGTCATATTAATCGTTCATAAATAATTTTATTTATCCTGATACATATATATATTTATTTTCATTGTATAAATGCATTAAATAAAATTATTAATTGCTGTATATGTTTTACAGAAAATTAAATATAGAAACAGTAATAGAAATCAATAAAATATCACTTTTATTTTCCTTAATTTTATTAGCACTTATTGTATATAAAGTTAAACGTTCTCTGATAAAAATTTTTTCTAACAAAATTGCTGCAACAAAATCGTTATAGCATTGTTAATGCTAATTCAATGCATGTGGTCTAAAATTTATTGACGATATTTTTACCATTTTATCCATCCATCTTTAACAAATTCTCTTGGCGCATAAACAGTATCGCATTTACGCAATTACACATCTGAGGCTATCAAGATTGATGAGATTTTAGAACCTTACTATTGCAACTATTCAACGAAATACAACGGATCGATTTTCACGTGATATTTTTCACATGGTGCTGATATATTTTAATGTCTCTTGAATTGAAAGAAAACAAATATAAAATGAAACGCACTTATTATTTCAGGAACATAATAAAACACTAAAAAAATACAGATTTCCTTTTAGATAAGCTAATAATTTTTAAGACATACTATTTTGAGTAAGAGATGAATACTTGAGTAATAGATTATCCATGCTATTCATGGTGATTTTAAATAACTTGAAATATAAGATAAGTGATGAAGTGTCTTTCATCTTAGCATACAAGTTTAATCAGAGTGAGTGCCACACTGGGAATACCATTCATAGGGAGTTTCTACATTCTCTTTTCAATTTAAAGGTCAAGTGGTATGTTCGAATTCATTTTCTTCTACCTTTTACTGTAAGACTATGTGTAATTAATTTAAATTAAATTTTGTGATGGTATGTATGAAGTATAAAAAGTAAAGATAGTGTAGTATTTCCAAAACAAATTGTATTCAAATAATAACCAATTATGTTTTTTTTTACAGATATATTATTAAACTTTCCATAATTTATAAAGTTATTTTAGGTACTTCAAACATATTTATTAACTGAATACTTGAATCACTTCAAAGAAAAATTGAATTCTATATTTAATATAGTAAAACGGTTTTTTTATACAAATACAGCAAAATGGATGTACATACATATGCTTGTACTCCTTGAATTTACTTCAAATTTCTAGTTTAATGAATTATCTGTAAACTTTACATATTCTATATTCGAATATTATTACGAAAATGTGGATCAATGAAAGTATAATTTTTTTGCACTGTCAATAAGCTTGAGTACTGATTCTAAAAAACTTTTTTTAAATTATAAAAAAATGATTACTTAGGAAAAAGCAATATTTTTACAAAAATTGAAAAATATAGCAAGAGATAAAGTATAAAATGGCATCAAGACACCTTTCAACTATACAAGATAAAAAATATTAAAGCATCTGAATTATTACTTGAATTTTTAGCTTCAGTTACCCTGTTATCCTATGTAATCTGAGAATTTAATCACGCTGATTCCATCGAACTGTTAACTGTAGGTAAAAATTTATTCAGACGTTTAGATTTATTATATCAATAATTCCATATTAACATTCTCTGTATGAATAAAGAAATCATTTAATAATAAATCAGTTAATAATATAATTTATTTAAACATTTTTATGAACACTGAGTATATATTTTATTTATTTCATATAAAGTGAATGTAACAAAAATTAACATTATAGTCATAATATTTAATATAAGCATTATTCAAATATTAAAATAACCTACAGAAGAATTTATCTTATATTAATTTAGTATATTTCTCTTTTTTTAGTGTAAATAGTACTTTTCCAAAGGTTTTCATATGATATATAACGTAAAAAACGTAAATCAATGTAGACAAACAAGGAAAAGAAAGTTGAAAAGAGAGAACGATTGTCTAAGAATGAAAGAGAGATGAAGAAATAAGAATGGTTGGTCTTTTAAGGCAAATTAGACCCTAAAAAGAGACAGATTTTCTATTAAAAGTTATATAATTACTTGTGGATGAAAGATCACTAAAGAAGCTAATGGGATCACCATTTCTTATTTGTGAAACGACTATTTGAATTGATATCTTTATCTATATCTCTTACTCCTTCTGTCGTACAATTACTTAAATTGCATATCAGGTGAAAAATTAACTATTAATTTAAGATAATTATTAAATCACACCACATGTTTTTATCTTAAACTTTATTTACTTAATATAAAATAAAATATTTTAAGATTAAAAGAACCATTGATTTTTAAACTATTTTACTTTAATTCTAGTAATTTTATTTCTACTGGTGACCTTCATTCAAATGTTTTATTTTAATGTATTTAATTAAAACAATAATGTGTTTTAATGTATTAAAAATATTTCCTTGATGTGTTCATAATATTATTTTCTAAAAAAATTTGTTATGAATATATGGCATTTAATACATAAATAAATAAATTTACATGGTATATAAGAAAATTAATAAATCATAATGATATTTATTAAAATTAAATATGAATCTTAAGTTATTATTTACGTATCATTTATGACATGATATGATATTTTAAAATAAATGATTGTGTACTATTAATGTGAAAGATAAAGATTTTTTATACAAAAATGTTAATACAGACTAGGGGTATAACCGTTAAAAATTTTACAATTTTTTTAAAAATACACATGGTTTTGTCATAAATTATTTACATGCCGTTATAATAAATAAGGTGTTATTTTAACTATACTCAACTGGAATTATTTATGGTTTTTATATTTTAACATGATTTTACTCTAGATATTATATAATTATATGTTCATCTAGTTAATTAGTCGCGTGCTTAATATAGAAGATAAATTCGACATATAATAATATAACTGAATTTTAGTGTTTTCAGTCAAATTTAAGAGAAATAATATCGTGTTTATATGTCGAATTTATCTTCTATATTAAGCACGAGACTAATGCTATTGTATACAATCAATTTTTAATATTCTCTTAATAAAATTTAATATTAAAATAATATTAAACATCAAATAAATATACACATTAAAGATATTAGAAACAACAAATTCTTAATGAATCTAATAAAAATGTTAACTATTAGATTTGAACATAAATAGAAATTAATTCTTATAATTAATCAGTCTAATTGGTAAAAATGGTGATTTTTTAAACAAATGATAAAAACAAATTTATTATATAATTGTTACGTTTTTGTTATAAATTAAATGTACTGATTGTAATGCGTACATTTAAACAATTTAATTAAATTCTCAATTACGAAATTCAGCAAGCTTTTGAATAAGTTGTAGAACCGTACTCATAATTTGAACTTACAATTGGAAAATATCCTAACTTAACACCTGAATTATAAATTACAGGACTCCACAATACGATTTTACAGCTCCTATATAAAGTTATATCAGAGAAAGTTGAAGTAAGTACAGTTTCGTACAAAATTACAAGTAAACTAAATTTTGAAATTAACTATAAAGTGAACATTCATAATGAATAATTTTTGTATTAGAAAATATATTTTATTTTATTTTTATAATGATAATATTAAATATTTTTAAAATTTCTTTTAGCAAATTAAAGAATAATATCTACAGCATATTTCAGTTTAACAAAAATACATTCGTGGAGGGTCTTTTATTGAAGTATACTTTGAAAAAACCATGAACTATTATTACTTGCCCTTCAAATATAATGTTAAATTAATATTAATTAAGGATATGGATATGGAGAAAAGCAAATAGCCAAGTATAACCAAACGGAATATGTTTCCGAAGAATCGGGTCTGTTTATATTTAATGATTATTTAACCGAAATTTCAATTTGAGAATGTAATAAAATAAATACATGCAATTATCTCTCAGTATTTTAATCAGCGCGACTTTATTCTGGACCAAAGAAGCTCTCGTTTGTCTCCGGATAAACTACACCGAACTTCAAGTACAGTGTATAAGGACTAATAAAATTTAGTCTGACAAGTTTACCAGGGTAGATTGTCTTGAAATGAGCACGAGTACAGTTAAACTCTTCTGTGTCTCCACTTACAAACATATAACGCAGCAGCTATGGTTCCTTTAGGCTCGGTACACAAAACCTCTCTCCTTCAATTTCAATGGTCTAAAGTATAAACCGTTTGTTGCTTTTATTACTCTCCTCTTGAAAGCTCATTTCTCTTTGTCTCTCGGTTCTTTTCTAGCTGGCCACGTCTCGGTTCCTTCCCACTCGTTCCCAACGACTTAATTCCTGACTGTATTCATTCAATATGACTTCACGCTTTTTTACTTTTTAGTATGTCAAGTTGACGAGTCAAAAGTGCTGAGACTTTTAAAAAAAAAAAAAAAAAAAAAGAAAGTCGTAAAGGTGTGCCACCGGTGGTCCTCGAAAACTGGGGCAACTCCGAAGGGAAGTAAAGAACTCCCGGATGGTTCTAATTATTATTCACTACAGCTTTTTGATCTAGATAGCTTATCTTTGACATGTGTGTGTGCGTGCGTGCAGTGGAGTGCGAATAAAATAGGCAAGAAGATGATATTCAACGGCCAGGCTCTGCTGAAGCTGGGAATTACTTCAATTATCCAGCCCAGTCATTGTGAGAGTGATTCAGCTTCGAATAAGCTGGGTAAGAGGGCTTGTGATTAAATATTGTTAACTGTTCTTACATATTTTATTTGCTGGCCTGTAAAGGACTTTTTCTTCCTTTAGTAATGGTTCTGTGTCAGTAATGATTCGATAAGGGAAAAAGAACATTCATTTTTTCTTCATAAAACATTTATGTCTCCCCCAACAATATTACAAGCACTAAAAAGCTTTTATAACTCTAAAATTGTTCTATAAAAAACAGTATTTATTTATTTAAAATTGAGAACTTTAGTACAACATTTTAATTCCTTAATAATGTTGTATGATGATCAGATGTATTAGATTACAAGTTCTTCACTGTTAAAATAATTGCTTTGAAAGGGACAAGGGATTCCTTGTTGAAATGTAAATGTAAATAAAGGAATAAACCGCTGTGTTTTTATTCATTTCGCACTTGAATGGATCTTAATTATTCTTCTTTTTTATCATACAATACGGGAAAAGCTTCACATCAATTTTCAAATTTGAATTCTACTGTTAAATACAACTGAAATATTAATAATAAATGCAATCATAGTCTAAATATAATTAAATTAAATTATTTTATCATAAACTGCCAAAAAAAATGTGTATATCGTCAATTATTGACAACATTAATTTTAGTTGGTGATTATTGAATAAAAAATAATTTTCAATCAAGTCTTTAATGAATATTTAAAGGAATAATTAACATTTGCTTTTCAGAATTATAAACTAAGTTAATCGTGTTTAATAATTCAAACCAAATTGAAAATTAATAGTTGATACTTATTCTACGCTGTATATCTATATTCAAAACCTACTAGAAAATGACGAATCGAGCATTACACATATAAAATGATAATTATTTGAGATTAGTTTAAATAAGTTTATTCTCAAAAATTTATTCCTCAAACTATAAAGAACGCATTATCTTAACTCGGGTGAAAAATTTTATTTTCTCTTCGTCGTTGAAAACCATTTTCCAAACTTGAAGACAGCCGACGAGAGAGAAAAGTGGAAAAATTATAGAAAGTTGACGAAAGACAGCTTTGATAATCCCAGTTAAATAAAAAACTTCATCTTCAGGATTCTCGGTTACTTTCAGCAAGAATAGATCCGGAGAGTCGCGAATGCCTTTTTTATTGCTTCCTCGCCAAGTCCTTGGGCGAGAAAGAATTGTCGTCGTCACGGCATTGACTACTTTTGCGGATTGCCTTGTAAAGGCGGGGAAAGGGACATAAATGATGTTTCGATAAGAAATTGTGGATGATACTCTAGATAAAACTAAATTTGTTGTAAACGTTGATGGATATTTTTATCGAGTTCACTGCACCTCTCAATCATTTACATTTTTCAGTAGTAAAAATATCTGTGTCAATAAGATTGCAGTATATCAGAAATTATACATTCGATATTATGCATAGCAATTATGTATTTGCAAATCCAGGTAACTATTTTTACATACTGATTGCATAAGCTCTAATGAAAGGTCTTATGTTCGTAATAATAAATGTTGATTCTTCAATTTTAAACTATAAATTTACTTAAATGCAAAATTATTTTTGAAGTAGTATTTGATCGTAATGACTATATTTATTGGTTATTCTTTTTTAGTTTACCATAAATTTGTAAAAAGTTAGTATTATAAATGTATAATATTGTAACTAATAATTATATTATGAAATTTTTCAATTTTGTAGATTGTATTATTCAAAGTGTATATACATAAGAAATGATACAATTTTTAATGTTACAATAATGCACAAATATAAGTTATTTATATATTTATCAAATAAAAAATGATATGTTTTTGATAATTATTTGTCTTGTGTTTCTTGCAATTTATTATACAAAAGATAAAATATGTCTTGAATAAATTATAATATTACTTAAAATTAATATAAATATACTTCAATTATTAATTATTCATTTGAATATTGTAAGTAAACTAAACTATAAACGTATTAATACCTTTTGTTCTACGATTTTTACTTCAATATTGTATGAAAAAAAAGTATTCGAATCTTATTAATTAAATATATTTACCAATATTTATTAAATTTTATTTAATGTAGACCTATTCTAAAATTATTCTAAAACTGATTAACAAAATTTTAAAAAATTACAATATTGAAGTACTCGGTTAAAGCAGTACAAATCAATAACTTTTATCTGAATATTACAAAAAACTATGAATATTTCTATACTAATTAATATAAAAATATTATTTAAGTTTACCAATCTTATTGATTAAAAAAGAAAGATTAAACAAAGACTTAAAACTGTTAAAATACTTTATTGTAAACTATATTTTATATATTTCTATAATAATGTATATATCATTGAAAACATAATACGTTAATTTATTTGCATATATTATATTTTTATAGTTAATATGATCATTTAAATTTGTAATTCATCTTGTTATTTATTTAAAAAATTATAATGAAATATTAATCCATTTAATAAGAATTCTTTTTTTTATTTATTACATCTTAATACGAAATTAAAATTTTTATAACACGCTAAATATTTGTCTCGGTGTTGAAGTATTGTAACATAGTAAAAATAAAGTTTTTTATTTTTGAAATCATTAAGGAACTTATATTACTAAGACATCCTCTATAATAAATAAAAAATGGATGACATATTTTTTTTAATAACTTTATATTAATTCTTGTCTTCAATAAAATATCATTTTGTAAATCTTTATAAATTATCCATTAAATGCGGTTGTTTTCATGGGTTACTCTTCTTTTACGAATATATAAATAGAGTGTAGTGACTATTAGCTAACATCAAGTGTATCGTATTCTAATTTTCGTTTATTATGAATTGCTAATATACTACTAGGTGGAATGGGGAGCATAGGAAATAGATGCAAACGTTTGTTCGGTTTTCATTGGTAAAAAGATAAATACAATCGCTTGTTCCAAAATCGTTATCTGATTGCAGTATTTTTATAGTTTATTCACTATGTCTTACCGCGGGACACTAACAGTTGTAGCTGTAATTCAATAGGCCTGATGGTTAAATTAGCAGCCCTTATTACAGAATGAAAGAAACATATCCCTTGAGCTTCCGCGGGGATGTCCTTTACGTGTTTTAACATAACCTGAGGTTCAACACACTATAGGAGAGTTTCGAACGTATTGGTTTTTGTGTGTCCTCTCTCCGGATGTATGATATTTGGATCTCGTTCGACTTCCGAGTCCAAGTTCGCTTGTTTGGACGCAATTGTCATCCCTTCACTCTTCAAGATCCAATTTTTTAAAATTAATTATGACTGTACCTTTCATGACACAAGAGAACTCGGTTCCTTCGACTTCTATTCGATTAACAAATCCTATATTGGACGTTTGACTGGGCTTTAGCTGTTACAGCCAGACACACGAAAAGAGGTAGTGATTTCTTTTAAGGGTTCCTCATATCCGTTGGAAATTTCCATAATTTCATTGACACGTAGCATAAGAGACGGACTTAACAGTGTGATGTTTGATCCCTCGTGTTCCAAGGTGTGTTCGTGGCTGCGTTCCCTGGTCCATACGGTCATCACGTCCCATATTCCGTCATTCTAATTTATTCAGGTAAAGTACTTGGTCCAAACATTGCACTGTAGTAAAATGAATACCTTTCGTGGCTGTATTTTCTATTAGCTCATTTTAGTGCATATTTTTAACTACCATTAGCCATATTACTACCATAGAATTGAGTGTGTTTGCAGTCGCTTATGTAAGAGATAAGTGCTTATTATCTATATTTCGACTATCATCCATATAGTCAACATATGGACGATAGTCGAAATATGATATAGTTTTTATAAAATAATTTTACGAAATGACCAACTATCATCTTTGAGTAATATCCTTTGAGTAATATGAGATATTCGTGATTCTGTCAGGGTCTTATAGATTATCGCGCCCTAACATCGTTATTGGATAAAATAAAAATCCAATATTCTTCTTTTCAACTTCACGAGAATAAGGAAACAATCGCCATCATACGACCTGTCAATGTCAACGTTGCAGAAGGTGTAATTCTTGAGGAACTTTCTGCCCTCAAATTTAAAGTAAGCAAAAGTCATCATATGCATACAGGAGACATTCTTTGACCTCTGGTTGCGGTTCATCTTGTATCTTTGTACTCGAAAAAGATTTTCAGCCTACAGACTTTGTGGCAACTTTCTGCAAAATTGGAACATAAGTGACCCACACAAATTATCCCGCAGTGTAAAAGGTGTCTACACTTTCGACACACCTCCAAACTCTACACGTATTAAAAAAATTCTAAAAATATTACGCCGAAATGTGCGCATCGCAATGGTACTTTGATTAAATTTTTTGTATCAGCAAAGTCAAAATTAGTTGTTTGGCATCTACTGACTGAAAACGA
Organism: Eupristina koningsbergeri; assembly: GCA_018907245.1. Taxonomy (NCBI): domain Eukaryota; kingdom Metazoa; phylum Arthropoda; class Insecta; order Hymenoptera; family Agaonidae; genus Eupristina; species Eupristina koningsbergeri. The sequence continues at coordinate 61,349 of JACCHV010000128.1, read as the reverse complement.
TACTACTGCAACCCACTGAGTTTGAATTACGTGACTGCAGTGAATTCGCTTTAGAGTTATATTAATGCTTACTTTTTAAAAAGTATAAAATTTTTAATTCAATATTTTTACAAAAAATAAATTATACAGTAAATAAAAAAATATACAAAAATAAAATAATTTTGATTTTACAAAACTAAAAATATTGATATTTATTATTTTTATATATAAATTCTTACATATTTTTTACTATATGTCTCAAAAATTCGTAATTAATACAGTAATTAATAATAATTATGAAATTATTAGGAGAGTACTATTGAAAAGGAATTGATAAAAACGACCAATAAACACATAATTTCTGTTTGTAATTTAAATCTTATCCTTAACTCATTTGTCAACTGATTTTAAACATAATTGGTTATTCAATTATCGTCAACCTATTCATATAATCTACTTACAAGAAATTCCATCAAATATTTTTTTTGTAATTTTAGTCATATGAATTATTAACTGCAGATTGAAATTTAATATTATTTAATCCTGTCAAAATTGCATTAAAAAAAATATTCGTATGAACATACATTAATTTATTTATAGCTTAAAATTTGTTACTTTGCATATTCTAAATAATTGGAGCTTGAACTGAATTGTTTCTCACTAAGGCTATGAGTAAATTTTCATATGAAAAACTTTTTCTTTATTTTACTATATATATTTCAGATTCTTTATTTCCGTTCATCTATTATTTTCTCCTTTTTTAGTTCTTTTCAACAAAAATTTTTTAAACTCTTAAAGCTTATAATTTTGATGGAAAGTATTATTTTTCTTATTCCTTTTTTCATCTAAATTTAAAAAGAAACTAGACTATACCTAGTTTTGGATAATTTTATTGAAATAAGATCGAAAATAAATAACTGATATCAATATTATTAAGGATATTAAATATCATTCAATTCATTATTAATTACAGTTAAGTTAAATTGCAAATATAATTTGAAATCTCTAATCATAATTAGAATATTATATTTGATTAAAAATTTTATATGAACTTATTTACTTAAATATAACTTTATTATTTTTGAATGATAGTGTTACGGTATATTTAAAAGGTTGGCACTTTGTATATAAACATTAAGATTTGGAATTCTGAAATTTGGTGTATCGAAAGTGAGCGAGTCGCGCTTGCTTGTCGTGAGCGATTGGAGTTTACAAAGTTTACTCAAAATTTGAGTGAGTCCGATGCCGGTGCTCGGGTCGACTAGACATTCCTTTCGTTTCCAATATATAAGTATTAAATAATCGATTATTATAATAAATTTTAATAAAAAAATTGTAATTCCCTTTGAATGTATTATAAATTGTAATGCTTGCATTATAAATTAGATAAGCCTTTAAATCAAATTTATCATAAATTTATGTAATGGAAATTGTAGACAAGATTTTTTTTATTATAACTTTAAAGTTTTTGCTTTTGAAACTGTGCAACAATAATTTATACTTATCAAATTTTACAATAAATTTTGCATTTTCGAAACTAAAGCTATTATGATCGCATTGATTATTAGTAAGCTATGTAGAACCCATCTGGACTATTAGTACCAAAAATAAACTGTTTCAATATTTTATCATTTACTTTTCAGAATATTCGCAAGTATGAAAAATAAGAAAAACTTTAAAATTAGCTAACATCAAAATAAGAGCGACTTAATACCAGTATAATATTTAAAAAGTATAACTTTATTACGTACAATGTCTTCAAAGAGAAAACATTTATACCATAATTAATATCTAAACAATGAAAATTTTATTTAAATGTAGTTTAATGTAACTGAGTCATAAAATGAACAGCAAAATTTCCAATTTGGGAAATAATTGTCTTGGAAGAAGAAGAAAATGAAAGTATGAATCAGCCTGCCTTAAGGCGACATGAGATATATAAAGTGTTCATCTGACCTTAGCTATCCTTTTATCATATTTCTTATCTTAATGGTAGTATATGTACAGATCGATATGAGACTGAACATAAAGGTATATAATATAATTTATAGTATATATTTTGTGTATACCTATATGTAATATATCAGCATATAAAGACTGAAATAAATATATATTTTTGCAGAAACATGCAATCAAATATAAAACGAATACCAGATTGAACATTATTATATAAAAAAGGTGCTATTTTTTCATAAATAAATTTTTGTTTTTACTTGTTGATAGATTGTATAATGATATTCTTTAAACATTACATGATGTAATCACTACCATTGTACATTGCATAACTAATAACTATTAAATTTATCAAAAAACAGTGTATTAATGTGTAGTTATATCATATAAATTTTATCTATAAACATATTTTATCATTTTTTATAATATTTAATTATTTTATGTACTCTACTTACTGTAAATTCTTAATCTTATAATACAAAAAAAGAATTTGAAAATTCTTTTTAAAACTATTATTTACAGCATAATAAATACCAGCTTTCATATAAAAATTATTTGAGCAAATGTATCATCCACGTTTCATTTCATCTAAAATATCTTTTTTAACTTTTCCACTAATTTTCAAGAGAATTAAAATTAAATTACTATAGTCATTATTGTAAATTTTTTTTTAATTTTTATATTAAAATAAATTGAAAAAATAAAATAATGAATGAACAATATTACATTTTCAACAAATAATAAACTACAAAAGCACTCCATATAAATTGATTTCTATTTTCAATCAAAACTAACGAAAATTTAATTTATTCCTTTTCTTCTAGAAACAGTGGAATCGCTTCAGTAAACAGCAAACGATAAAGCATCTTCTCACAAGTCAACGTATTCAATAAACGCATTACCGAGTCTCTACGTCATTTTACATGTCATATTTGCGTCTAATCGAAAACAATGGTGCATTAAGCATACAATATATTTATGATAAATCGAAGTAGACGATAATTCCTAGTGAAAATGATGATATACTCAAAACTGAAGTAGTATCATTTGTGTTTCACAGTATTCTGGATAAAAGAAATAGAGAATATCTTTTTTAAAGCTGACAGTGATGTTTGTAAAGTGGTAAATAATTGTTTTTTTTATATATTTATTATACGTTAAAGTTAGAATTAAATTAAATGTACAATTACAAAAAGCAGAAAGTTATTAAGTTAAAAAATAATTTAAGAACATAAAAATATTTATTATAATATTGTAAAAGATCTTTACAATTCGGATATACTGATAAAGATCACATATTTTTATGTGATATGAATATTAAAATTTTTTTATTTTAATGTGTCAAACTAAGTATTACTTTAGTATATATTGGTATAAATAGTACGTATATTTCTAAACCTAAATTATATATTCTATTATAGTATAATAATATATATAATACTTGCTTATTCGAGCAATGATTTAAGAAATATATATATACTTCAAGTATTTAATAATTTACAGAAATATATTCTTAAATCTATATTATAATGATCATATAATTTACTTATAAAACTACTTTATTAAAAAATCATATTTTATAAAAGAATAATATTGTATGAATTTTTAAATTTAAACTAAAATTAATAATACCATTAACAAATATTATTTGTTAAATTCAATAAGTAAATTTAAACATACTTTTGAAGTCAATGACTCTCTACTTTTTTATTTGTTAACATAATTTAATCAAATGTTTTAAAAAATTTGTAGTAAGGGTAAAAAAAAAATTAAAATGTTGTGAACTCATATTTTAAATACATATGTGCACATTCATTTTTAATTAAGTGAAAATGTATAGCATTTGAAACTAATGTAGATGTTATTAAATTTTAAATATACATTTTATGCATATAAATTTATAGCATATAAATGGAATAAGCATTGAATGAGTGTAATAATTATTAGAGAATAAACATAAGTAAGGCCTCTCGAGTATAAATAATCGTGAATAATCAGAACCGCAGTTACAAACACAATAAATATGCTAAGAAAGTCCATTAACATTTGTAGAATAGAAAGAATTGAAAAATGAGCGAGGGAAACGCCTGCAGATTTATGCGGACATTTAGAAAAAAATAAAACTAACAGGTAGAGTCGTGGCTCGTCATTGCGATATAGTTGAAAAGCAGCGTGTCGTAACAAACAGAGAAATACGAGGTATTATGGCGGATGCGTAGAGTGGTACTGATATAAACACACGGCTCCGGGGGAAAGGGTGGAGGAGGGGTGAGGGGTGAGGGGACAAATGAGAATATGTCTGTATCGCTGTGCATTTGACTCACAAAAGACAAACTCAACTCCCCCTCGCACGCGATAAAACTTGAAAGCTCTCGGGCGCGTCTTCGCAACCGAGAAAATGGCCATTCCAACCCCCAACCCTCGCGAATATGCGCGACCCCACCCCCACCCTCCACCCGCACGTGTGCGTGGGTGTGGATTAAGCTCCCTTTGAATACGATTAATGCCGCGGACGAGTACAGTTCGCGTAAATTTAAATTAATTGGAAAACCGCACTGCGCACGCACGGGAGTAAACTTTTTTAGAAAACCCGGGGAAACAGAACAACCGGCCACAAGTCCATCTAATAGAAATTCTAATGAAGCTATTGCGGGGAAATATAAAAAATTTTACCTGCGCTACTGCTTTATTCTAATCTTTATTTTTATCTGGTGCATTTTTTGGAGTTGCGTTTGTTTTTATCAGATTATTTTCACTGATTTTCATATGCTTAAATAATTTTCTCAAATCTTTATTGCAGCAACATAACCATTTACATTAGTATACTTAACTATTGTTGTAAAATACAGTAGTTTGAGTAATATTTCATTACAGGAATTAAAATTATTTGTTTTTAATATTACCTCATATTTTCCCACCTAATATACTGAAAATTCCATAATAATGTATTATAATTTTAAACATTATAATTCATTGTTTACTTCAAATTAATTTTGATATACTTTGAGTTTGCATTTTTTATATATACTATATATAATAATTTTTTTACAACTTCAAAGCTATTAAATAAATATTAATAATCTGTATATTTTTATTACATTTCAATAAATTATAAATACAATGTTTCTTACACATTTTATTGTTTATATTTTTATTTTATATTTATATTTATATTATATTATTTAGTATTGATTTAGATTATTATAAAATTAATAATAACGGAAAATCAAGTTTTTTAAGTAATATTTTGTCAAAATTTATTAAAATTAGTGTAAATTATATTATGAATAAATTAATGAAAATTTTAAATGCAAATACCTCAATTATCTTTGAAGATTAAAAGCTTACCGTATTTAACCAGTTTAATTAAAATACAATATCAATTAACGATATTGTTATTAAAAAATTTGATAACTTATTAAGAATATTATAAAAATAATATAATTTTATTTATAAAGATAATCATTTGTTTATTAATTTTATAAAGATAGAAATATTATTTTGGAAACAAATTATTTTCTTTTAAAATTTTTTAATTACAACCAACATTATGAATATTAATTGTGTAGATGTCTATCAAATTATAAATTGTCTGTAAATCAGCTTACATTTTCAATAGTTATATTAAGGAAATTGAAAAGGAAACTCAAGGAAAGTTCTCCCTTAGGAAATGAAAATGCTTTCCACTCACCTGCGGCTTGTCGTCTTTATTTATCTCTTTTTCTCGATCTCATTGCCTTTTCTCTTTGAACTTATTTTTTATATTCGTTATACTTGTCCTTCTTTAATTACCCTTCTATATTTTTTCTCGTTACATTTAAATATTAAGTTACCATTTATTTTTTACTCCTTATGTTTTTATTCTTATTTTTCACAACTTCTCATTTTTTTCATTATAATGTAAACTTATATTTTTTTTTGTTTTTTGCAGAAACAGTGAACAGAATTAGTATGCTGAAGAAGAACGTATTCGAATCGCGGAAAATTAAATTGAGAATGAAAATCGGTCGCTTTGTATTTTATATACCGAAACAATGAAACTCTCGATTTAGAAAATGGCGCATGAATAATCCAAGGAATTTATGTTGCTATTTCTATTATAATTTTTTTAACAAGCTGCTATCTCTCTTATTTTCTCATTACACTCCAAAATTTTTGGTAATCACGACCAAAAATAATCACAGTAAAGTAATAGAAATATGTATTAGAGACTCATAATATGGACCATGGTGAAAACAAAAAAATATGAGAAAGGAAATAAAAGTTGTACCCGGCAAATAACAAAAAAGCAATTTGAGGTACGAACAATTTTTCTAAAAGCTAATATTAAGGACATTTCTATGAATTTCTTAAATTCTACAAATATTATTTACTTTTAAATTGTATAATTATCAATTACTTTTTCACATGTATACATGTCTATTTTTAAAATTTCTTTAAATATATTTATAAAAATCAATAAACTCTATATATTAAATAATTATTCTCTGTTTTAATAATTATTTGCTATTAATATTTTTTTTCAATAAAATTAAAAATAAATTTCATAATTAATTATTGTATTTATAAAATAGTTTACTATATTTACCTAAAGGAAATTATTTATTTTCTAATTATATGTATTAATGAAACAAATCCAATTTTCAAATGGAAATATAAAAAACAATTCTAAAATATTTCATTTAATGTGTAGATAACAATTGATTAATTTTCGATATTCTATGAAAATTTGTAACGAGTATTAGTTTACTCGTCAGTTAAAGAGATAGAATTAATGCAACTCTAATGCGAACTCATTGCAGTCACGCAATTCAATGTCAGCGGGATGCAGTAGTACCGCGCTCCGCCACTAGGTGTCGAATTATTAAATTTTGGCTTTCCTTATGCAAAAAAGTTAGTTGAGCTTATAAATGCAGGTCTCTTGCAATTTAAAGTAGTCTATACAATATACATAGACTCGTGAAAGTTCTCTACTAATTCAATACATACACTAGAACGTTTGTTAAAATTGTATATTATATACAATTTTTAGTAGTACGTTGTTCAAGTCAATAAGGAAGATTCCTGCGTAGTTCACATGTTGGGCTATACCGTCAACTTGTTAATTTTAAGAAGTGTAAAGTCTTTATTTTTTGAGTCCTGCTCTCACAAGTGTTTATCATTTTGTTGAATTTTCCTATGCCTTCGATTTGATTAATACATCCACTTTATGATTTGTAAATTATTTTTACGAAATATAAATTACTTAAAGATGGTAGTAGTTGGTCATTGGTTGTACAAGAACATCTAGTCCATCTTATTATCTTGAAAAACTTGAGTATTATCTCTAAATATTGGAACCTTTCCGTAGTTCAAATAGTCTGCCGATTGCATAGTCTCATCTTTGTTGATTTTCAATCCTAATTTATTTACACGTCTCCCTCCAGATCGCATTATTTTATCATTTCTTTCTTTGATCCTGTAAAAATTAGTTTAAAATTCTTTTGTTCTACTTAATTGCTTTAGGTAATTGGTAATAATACCTTGATTCTCTTCTTGAGCTGAATATAGTAATTTTAATGTTACTATGCCTAGCTTCTCTCTCTATCGATAAAGCATTCAGTACACTCCAACCTCTTTGTCTTATTCCTTCAAAACCTCCTTCATGTCCATTCCATGTACTCATGTCATAAAACGTCGACAATGATTGAGATTAGTTGGACTATCTATATCTAATTTATTGCAAAAGAGATGGTATGGCTGTTCTCCTTAATTGGTCGACAGACAATCTGTCCAAGAGAACCAGAATTCTCTATCTTGGAGATCGGCGTCATGATGGTTTTGAAACCATCTAGGCCAACAAGAATTAATGAAAACCGCTGGAGAGGAGGATTCGATTAAAAAGTATTATCAATATTCTCCAGAAAGCTGTCAGGTTTTGCCTACAAACACACCAGAAAGTAATTCTGGGCTCTTTTTCTGTTTGAGATTTTGAGTAATTATTTCGGAATAGTTACTTCCGAGTTTTATTATAATTTTCGAATAAAATGTCGAGCCTTTTTCATATCTCGGGGCTAATTTGACATTTATTTTGTCCGCCTTTTTGGGCAAAACGCGCACTCGTCGCATTACTTTTTTCCTCATAGGCGGAATCGAATGTTTCGGTGTTTGTTGTAATCCACCTGTTGTTGGCAAATATTTGGGTGGGACAAACCAATTTTTGCCAATTCCTTAATATCTTTCAGCTGCATTAAACAGTCTGGATCGGACCTTGACCACTAAGTTGGACAGGTACAAAGAATTGTCGTCCAATATTCAAATATGCTGGTATGGAACCGGTGATTTTCCCATTGTCGTCCCAAAGACCTTCAATTTCCAGTAGGCATATACCTTTTATTGAGTAAAATCTTTAGCCAAGAAATAACTATGCGTCCCGTGCACGATTTGTGCTATTCGGCAACCGTTAACGGAACCTTTTTTTTTTCTTTTTTTTTTTTTTCTTTATTTTTATTGTTAAGGGGACACTACCTTTGCGCAATTCAGGAGAATTGTTATATAGTCAAGTAGGCAGCCTTAGCTGGATTCAGCCTACCATTCTTATCTGTTGCGTCGTATAAAGAGGTGAATTTCAACATCTATGTAACATCCACTTTATATTTGTAAATTATTTTTACGATAAAATATATTACTTAAAGATTGTAGTAGTTAGTCATTGGTTGTACAAGAACATCTAGTCTATCTTTTTATCTTAAGAACTTGAGTATTATCTCTAAATATTGGAACTTTTCTATAATTTAGGTAATCCGCAGACTGCATAGTTTCATCTCGATTGATTGTTAATCCTAATTTCTTTTTATACATCTCCCTTCAGATCGCATTATTTTATCATTTCTTTCTTTGATCCTGAAAAAATTAGTTTAAAATTCTTCTGTTCTACACAATTGCTTTAGGTAATTAGAAATAATAACTTGATTGCCTTCTTGAGCTAAACTAGTAACTTTAATGTTACGATCTCTAGCTTCTCTCTATAGATAATGCATTCAATACATTCTAACTTTTTGCCGGATTCCTTCAAATTCTCCTTCGTGTCCATTCTTCCCTATTAAATTCTTCACCTATTTGATCTTAAAGTTCTACTTCAGACTGGTCATCCAGTTGATCGGCCTAATGTTGATGTATTTTCAGTGGAAGAATTTATATTATACATTTTTTAATCCATTCTGGATGCCTCTGGTCCCAGTTGTATGCTAGTGGGGATTTCTGTTTGCCCTGCGGCATCCGATCCTTTTGACGCATGTTCAGCAGCCATCCTTGGCGCCTGATCTTGGACCCCCCCCCTTGCCGTAAAATAGTCGGGCAATAGTAGTATCCCACGTACGATTTATCTAATTCTGATTAAAGTATTAAAATTTATAATAAATTTGGTAATATCGTATCTCTAAAACGATTTAATAAATGAGAACCCATACCAATGGCCGATTCTTTATTGTTGAAACGTGAATTAAACTTTGGTAAGCATTAATTCTTCCTTTATAAATTTCTACTTATCTATCTTTACTTTTAATTATATTCTACCGCTACATCTACTTTTTTACCTTTGTTACTAATGAATCAGCATACAAAGATCGATTTTCTCCTAAATCAAGACCGAATCTTGTACTACTTTAAAATTAAAAGTAATCTGCTCTTGTTAGTCATACATATAAAAATATGTGATTTTCATTTGTAATAGAACTCGAGCATTGAAATTAGAAATATTTTACTAGATTACCTGAATAATGAATTACAATTAAAAATATGGTTTTTAAAAAAAACTTTTAATATATGATAATATGTAAATTTTCATTATATAAAAATTTATTAGTAATAACTGTAAATTTATATATAATTTTTTTTTAAATATATATAATATATAATATATATATATAATATAATATAATAAAATATAATAAGTCTTTAAAATGATAGAACAATTAAAAAAATTTTCAAAAATGATTAGAAAACTAATTTTATGAATTTATCTTTGGGTAATATTAGTATTTGTTAAGTATAATAATAGTTACTTAAAATAATTCTGAGTTCACAAAAGAAGTACGATAAGTTTTTTAAAATATTGAATTAAACTACGAAATCAATTACTTAAAAAAATAGTGAATCTTTAAAAAAAAAGCTTTTGAATATTTCAATTGTATCATTACTGTGATATTTGTCTATGCACAAGTACGTATAACTTACAATGAATAAATATTCATTACTGAATAGATAAAAATTTTTTTGTGTGCACTAACCTAAAAATAAAACATATATACATGTATAATAATAAGTATTTTATAATTATATGTTTATGAAATAAATAAGTTGTAAAGCTCACGGAAAATTGTAGTGATGTTAATTGTAATTTAGAGGTGATAATTTTTAAAATAAATTTTCTTTGTTGACAAACTGTCAACATGAGATTCATCGACTCCATGTTATTTGTATGTGGTATAATGTTTCTTTCTCGTTATAAAAGGGGAAGTAAAAGAAGAACAAATAGGTTAATTAAAAAATTCAAATTGATTTTATTCGCGAGATTGAAACATTATTACAGAGTTGTCTTCCGCGGGAAGATCACGCAAAATTTCGCGAATACATTTTAGCGATGCGCATTAAGCGGGGGGGGGGAAGGGATAATCAACCCCGTACGATTACAAATAATCAATTTAAGCTCGCAGTACTCACGCCGCATTGCAACACTGACGACGTGTTTGGGGTATTTTTTCTTTGGAGTTGGCGATTTCGCAATAGCTCCTTCCGGGCGACTCCACCAGGTTCTTGTCAGAGCTCAGACTCCTGTTGGCGACGTTGATTAGCTGCAAACGTCCTCGCCGTAGGTTACTCGAAGGTTACCAGTACTCACTAGGCACCACGTTAAACACGACAGCTTCAAGACGATGAAGCTGTAAATCGCGGTTCGCGAAAAACCCTTTTTCCTTCGGCTTCGAAAATAATTAGGCCGATCGAGGTACAACAAGAAAAGCGAGAAAAACCGCCTCGAAAGTGTCTTACGTGAAAAAAAATCAAAGGAGAGCTCCTATGCCATTCGTGGCCAGTAAAGCTCTAACCTCGTTTTTGAAAAAGCTACTGTTTTTTTTGAAAGCCACCCCCCACATTTCCGTTCTTGGGACCTGACGGCCCTTTACACGCGCTAAGTTGACGTCACGATTCGTCACAGTGGACATATGTCTTGATGTTATAGGAGGCGTTGATGTTCATGAATTGAACAGAGTCAATGATAGGCGGGAAGTGTAATGCATATACATATATATATATATATATAATGCATATGTAAGGTAGTGTGAGAGATGAAAAATTCAAATAGTGTGCCTCCATGAGGTGTCCGATAATTACAGTTTATATAATTATCGGCAGAAAAGTAGTTTGCTTTTTTTGAGTTTAATTTAGTATTGCAATGAATTAACGAATCACAATAAAGGATTTTGAAGCGCGAACAGGAAGACGAACTATATTAATTAAATAACCAATTATGAATTTTCAATTTGGCGTAAAGTCATTTAGTGAAATTGGATACACGTAATAAAAATAAATCTTTGAAATTTTATTTAGATTTTAACGGAATTTCCCCTAATTCAATAAATAGTGAAAATTATATTATATTTTCTTGTATTAATTGATATTAGTTTAAAAGTTAACAAAATCATCGTTACAAACTTTTGTATGGAGTATCTTTGAAAAGAAAAGGCGTTATAAATACAACTTTGTAGTAAATTTTCTAAAACGAGATCTATATTATATACAGCTATCTTTATATAACAATATATTTTTTAGATACATTTTGAAAATTATTTATTACAGTTGTATTCTTTTCTTTTCAGACAATTCTAGAAATTTTATTCAAGATTAATTGATTTGGAAAATATTATGAAATCGATACTGATGAGCATAAATTTTAAAATAAATTTTTTCAAGCAGATCTTGTAAAAGAGCTTAAAGATAGTATAAACATTATTCTTGTAAATTATATAATTATGAATAATGAAATATATCCAGTTATTTTTTATTTCTCAAATACTTAAGCTCTTCTACAAAATTTCTTTCTTTCATCGATGAGAAAGTAAGAAATATTAATTATATGTAATCCTTTAAATTTTCTTAATATTATTCTAATATAGGAATTCGTGGTAAAATTTAACAAACCTCTAAAAAATTTAGATTATATAAACGAGTCATACAACTAATGAGCGACAGCTCATTAATATGCTAAAGACGCCGCTTAGCGAAAAGCTCCAGATAACGAATAAAAGTGCTTTTCCCTGGTGAAGCCTAACGGCTTTGATTATAATTTGTGTTGATTCTTGCAATTTTTTGGTATTTTAAGTATAATTTGGCACGAAATTATTCTTCTATTATACTGTTATTTATATATTAAATAATGAGAATAAGAAAAATAAAGATATTTTAATTCATGCTTATATACTGTTGAAATTAGAAGAATAGGAGTAGTCATTAAATTTTTTTTAAACAGTTGTGATATTATTAAACACATTTTTTAAATTAATTAATTAAACATACAAAATCTGAATGATACATAAACCTATTTTTTAGAGTTTATTTAAGCAAATATTTTTATTATGTAAAAGTATTGCATAAGCTGTAATTTTTCAATGCATTAATTAAACAAGAAAAAGTTAATAATTTTTTTTAACTGCATATTATGAATAAAGTTGGAACTCTGGCATTTTCCATAATCGTGGATCTTTTTAAATCAAAATTTTGTAGGCAACTTGATATATGATATGCACAGAGAGTAATTAAAAGCTTTAGTTGGGCTTTATAAAAGCAGCTAAAATACTTAAAAATTAAAACTAGTAATTTCAGGTCAACCATTCGCAAAGATCCATCAGATGCAGGATTGTAACGGTTAAAACTAATTTCCGTTCACCATCATAATTAGTATAATGAATCTCCTTCAGTCTCTTTTGGTTCACGCCTTGTTATCCCGGTGCCAGCACAAAAGTTGCACGTACGACCCAAGAGAGCCACCCGGACACGATACACGCAATGAGTTTTTGGGATGAGGTACTGCGGGTAACAAGAGGGAAAACTCGTTGAGGAGTGAAGCGTTTAATCGGGAGTAACGGCTCATGGAGATCAATAGTTAAGCCTGAATTATTGAACTGGGCGCGTAATGCAGCATCCCAGTCTGCGGGTCCATGATCTTGCTCGCGCCCTCCTTCGGAATTCCCGACACGACGGCTCCGGAGAACTCTTCCACGTGAAAATTTCTTGGTAACAGCACATCGCATAAGATCGCATCAGACACCGGGACTTCTCATTCCCTCCCCCTCCCCCTCCCCCTCTCATACCCATCTCTTTCTCCTGACTGAGTCGAGGAAATTTCCTCTGGGATAAGCTTTCTACGAATTCCAAGTGAGCGTGATTTTGTGGTTGAGATGGAGAGAGAGAGAGAGAGAGAGAGAGAATGAGATAAAGAGGGGGAAGCACGATTAAACTCTGTCAATTTTCACACGGATTCGTAGTACCGACTTGTTGCAAGGTATTTGGAGAGATACTTTAATTTTATTACAAAATTTTTAATAATTTATTGACGCAAACTAACACTCTTTTAATTATATTGAATCGTTAATAGTTGTGAAATATTTTAATGTATGATTGTGTTAGTTCTTACATACCAATTATAAACTACACAAGAATTTTTACATAAAAAAAATTTTTAATTTATAGATAGACACGATTTATCTTTATTTCTAAAGTTTAATTATTATAATTAATTTCTTTACTCATATTCACTTCTATTTTTTCTTGGAAATTTGTTTTAAACATTAAATAATATATTAAGTTTTGATATGTATGAATAAGTTTAAGCTGAAATATATAAATTTAATTATATATTTATAAATAGAAATAAATATAAAATTTAATTAGATATAAATATTAAATAAGATTATTTTGTTAAATAGTTATTATCAAGCTTTATTTGATACATAGTACATAAATAAGAAAAAGAAGAAAATTAAAGCTTTGTTTAATCATCTAGAAAATAATTATACTTATGAACATAACAGAACTTTTCACTTAAATGAAACCAATTATTCTAACAAATTTTTAAATTCTAATTTTTTTGTGAAAATGGATACAGTTGGAAAATTTAATGAGTAAGGAAAAAGAAATATTAATTTAAAATTTTGATAAATTAAAGAAAGTTCAGCTTTTTAATTTGAATATTAATAACAAATTTAAAAATAAAGATAAATATTACATGAGTATATATTGTTGTGGATTAAAAAATATTGGATGCACATTGGCATATGCCAATATATCACATATAATAAAATATATAATTTATTTTATTTAACAATAAATTGATCATAAGTTTTAGATGTCTCATTATTTAGAAGTTTTATAAAATATAACTATTAATGTTTCATATAATACTAAAAGTAACAATTTTTCTTTTACCTTGTGTCAATAAAATTTGTTCTTATAATATATATTCTGTTGATAATTAAATTTAATCATTAATATACTTTGTAAAGTAAAATAAATATTATTTAATCAAAATTTTAATTTTTTTTGTTCAACAAATTTCATTCAAAATAGAAGGAAATTATATGTGTAATTTAAAAATTAAATTAATAATTTGTAGTAACTAATATTTTTTTATTAGCTTAGAATAATTATAAATGTTTATGAAATTATAATTTTTGAATAAATTTAATTTTTATTTTTAATGATTTATAAAAATGTATTTACTGATAAATTAATTTTTTAAAATTTATTTTAAATAAATTTTATTGCAATAACTATAATTTTTATAATTCATCTCAGTTTTTGCTGACAAAGATACTTTTTTTATACTTTATGTTATGAAATATAAACATGTATATTAAGATAATTTTCATCAAATGAAAATTTTTTAGTTACCTAAGTTAATATAAATAAAAATCTGCTTCATAAAAGACTTTTATCATCATTGTATCACCATCTTTGCACTCTATGAACCAAAGATTTTATGGTATACAAATGTAACAGTTTTATATCATTTTTATTATAGAATTGTAGAAATTATAAGCATATTAGCGCATATTCATAAAATATAAATGCCTTCGTCTGCTTTACAAATACCTACATTTGTGTAATGGACAATTATATAGCAAGCAAAATAAACCACAGATTCTGTAATACTCTTAAAGTTAATACTCTTGAAATTCTAGAGTGTACAAATGAAAATGGATATTTTAGAGAAGTTCATGGGAAGATTTAGTTCCAAATACATTGATACTTAAAAACAAGAATATGTAAATATATTTCTTAATAGTATATATTTCAATGTTAGCAAAATACATGTCACATCTTTAACTAAATATATTGCTTTTAAATTCTAATTTTAATAGAAAGATATATGTTGTGTAGACATGGAAAATAATTAAGTTCCTTCAAAGCTTCATTCTATTTTACTCTGAATTATAAAATAAAAATTCAAAGGTAAATATTTGTGATCTGTTAAAGAAATAAATAAAAATTTTAATAATTAATATTATTGAAACTGCACGAACGTAATTTTATCAATATTTATTTACTCAATAGTATTGAACATAAATTAGTATACATTACATAATATTGTAAAAATTAATATTTAAGAAATAAAATGATTTAAACATAAGGCTTAAATATAATCAAAATATGTACAAATAATTTTGAAGAGAATCATTTTATTTATTATTAAATGTGCTTATTTTAACTTTTCTATTTCAATGAATATAAAATATGAAATGATAATTAATGTAGAAGTGTTAAAGCATAATTCTCGTAGATACGCATAATGCATTAATTAAATTTCTAAAGTTATCAATATAAACAATGACTGATATACATATATACAATAAAATTGTTCATTAATAAATGTATAATTTACATACTGATTAAATTTCTATTGCAATTATTATTATTAATGTCATTTTGATTAAGAAAATTAATTAACTTATTTGAAATTAAATTTTTATCTGTTTTATCTCTTGAATAATAATTTTTTTATTAAGCGCTATATAAAGTTTATATTCGAAAAAGCGATGAAAAAATGTTGGAAAATGCAGTATCTCATTGCATCCTTGGACTATTCCGCCCTCGTATTCATACTTTTGCAGTATTGTAGGATATTTGCGTTTTTAACGCGTCGTACCACGTTTTGCATCATTTTTCATTTTCCGTCCGTCCCTCAATGTTACTAACAACGGTCCAGAAAAAAAGAAAGAAAAATGAGTTGAAAATAATAATGCCTCAATAGAACCAGAGATGACTATACTAATGCAGATTTGTTCACATAGACACCAACTTGAAGTAGTTAATGAAGATATTTAGAGATTTTAGTCAATACTCACAGAAATTTGAATAGATGCAACAAAGATAAATATATTGCACTACTTTCATTATAATTATAAAGTTGAGTAGAGTTGCAATTGTAGTTTTACACTGATGAATGAAAATGCACTTTGTGATAGTTGTTCTTTGATATTAAATAGCTTTTGTCGGTACCCACATATTTACTATTACTCAAGATGCAATAATTTTTCGATTATAATGGCAATACTGTATTTAATTAGAATATTACTTTTGTAAAAGTAATTAAAAATAATGTTTTTAAATTTTTGAAAAATTATTAATTCTTATTATTTTCCAACATTTTTTTAAAAATCATAAAAATGAACATAAAGAATTACAATTCATAAAGTTTTATTAATTATTTTGTTCAGAAATAATTAAAGCTTACATGCTATAAAAAAACTGTATCTACATTAATTGGAAATTTAATACGCATTTGGAATTTTTGAAAAATACATTTTTTAAAGTAATAATAAAACTAATAAATTATGATAAATTTAAAGTTATAAGATTGTAATAATTATAAGAAAATAATATACATTTATCATTAATCATATTTTCTAAAAAAATATACAACTTACCCATTTTTTCGAAAGATTTGGTTTTGCTATTCTCGATCATATTATAACAATTTTGCTGGTTTCTTCATAAATCAAAATATTTAGATATTGGCTGTAAAATAAAAAAAAGAATTTTTTTTTAATTTATCAATATCGAACTCATTGTCTTTATTAATATTTTAAGGCATTTACCACAAATTTGATACAATAAATATACCATTATCAAAATATAATTTTTAATTTAATAGTATTAATTTCTCATAAAATTATTATTTAAATGAAATCATAAATTATTAATATTAATATTAATGGTAATATTAATATTCAATATTTTTAATTATAAATTTTTTAAAAATAAAAACTAATAATTTTTTGAGAATTATCTATAAAATATAAGAATTTTTTATAAAACATTTTGTAATTAGTAATAGTGAAAAAATTAATGCGCCTTTGTGTAAAGTATAAATTTAATTTATACACTAAAATATCATGAAATAGTTGAAAAAAATTTAACTGTTCTGGTACTAATACATAAATATTTATTTATCTAACAAAGTGATAAAATCTAAATTCTATCCCTCAAATATAGAAAAGTCAAAAATCATGTGTAATCTACGTGCAGAGCATACAGAAATGTAATAGCATGACAAATAACTGTATAGAAGGTCCTGAGCAATTATATCTGAGAAAAGAGGAAGACTGATTTTGACAAAGATAGAAGAGTAGGAAAAGCATATCTGGTGATGGTGGCTATTATAACTTCAGCTTTTCGGACATGTACAGGTATGTATGTGTGTAACAATGACGGGCATGTGTGAGTCTGGAACTCTATACTAAATTCAATTTAAATTTTATATGCATATCAATTTAGATATCTGAAGTGTCCTAGATTAAAAATATGTACGTTTTTCTGATATAAGACTTTAATTATGTATCTCTTCTAAGCTTGTAGAAATTTGGATTATGTTTACGAATTTTAATTTCTTATATTAATCATTCATAGTGTACTTATGTTTAAAAGAGCAAAAAATATTTAAAATTCATTGATATAATCATACACATAAATTTATACTATTTAAAAGTAAACATAGCAACTAGAATACTAAATAAGTGTTGCAGTGCTTAAACAGTAATTACTTTTCATTTTAAATATGATTTTTCATGGTTTCCTATTAGATGATTTATACTGTTTTATATTTAAATAAAGGTTATCTTTGTATAATAAAATTAAATATTAAGTATAAAGTAGAATAATTTTCAATAAAAGTAACAGACTTTATGGATTTAAAAGTAAATATTTTTCAAAATACTGAAAAAAGATACTTATAATTTCATAATTTATAAAACACAATGATTCAGATAATATGAAAAAGTATATAAAAAGAAGAAATTGAATTATAGTAAAATAAAAGAAATAAATTAGTATTATATAAATAACATAATAAGGTTATAGTCTTCAAAAAGGGAAGGTAAACCACATTATCTATCTAGTGAAAATATAAAATATAGCAATAGAAAAGATAAGAAGTATGACACAATAGATGAGGTTCAAAGGAAATATAAGTTGGGTTTGTATAATACATCATACTGAACATATTAAATGTGTTGATGACAAATTTGTAAATAATCTGAAAAATAGAAAGACAATAAAGTGATTAAATTAGAAAAGCCTAGGGTAATTAAATTTTATCTTAGAATTTTTTAAAATATCTTTGTCCAAAAATAAATATTAATTTAGTGAAATTAAGAATAAAAATATAATAAAAAAGCAGAAAAATTAAATTTAATAGGAGCATTGTAAAATTAATAATTCTACAGAATAATATATTAATGGAAGAGAAATATATTAATAAAAGTATAAAGGATAATAATACGCTCAGATAGAAAGGTAACAATAATGAGAAAATGCAGAAATGAAAGTAATGTAGATAAGAAGTAAAGAAGAAATCCAAGAAATAGAATTGTAATCAAAATTCTATCATGATTTGTAATGTTAAGTCTCTAAAAGTTCTTAACAAAATTATAAGAAACAAATACTGTAATAATATAAAATAATACTAAATAAAGAATAAAACATATATTACAAAATTAAGAAGGGAGATAAGATATAATATTGCTAATTGGAAAAACTTTATGAATGAAGAAAGAAAGACAGAAAATGTTGTAGAACATACATTCAACCACAATAAACATAGAGGCTTCATAGAGAAGAATATATATATATATTATTATTATTATTTCTTTGATAAATACATATATCAAAGAAATAAGAATAGAATTATAGAAAAAAAACATAAATGTAAATAAAATCAGTTATTCAATGAATGAGTGAATACAATATTTTTAAATTTAATATATAACTTTTAATAGATAAAAATAAAAATCAAGCAATAAAGTTGTGTATAAACATCCTATAAAAAAGCAGATTTAAAAGAAAACAGATAAGAAAAAGAACAAAAGTGTTAAAGAATTAAAAAGTTCTGAAATACTCTTTCAAGGAATGTATAAAACTTCATAATTCAAGTCTCCAAAAGAAAGAATAGAATTTTTTATATCAACTTCCTACTTTCAGCATTTAAAGACAGTACCTTTTATAAAATATATTCATATATTTTAGAAATATTAGTATAGAATACATAATAGGTTAATGTTATTATTAAATCTTAATTAATTGTAATTTATATTCGTTCATTTAAATGGAAAATTTTAAGCATATATTATTCAGTAAAGATGCTTTTCCTTTTTGTACATTTGTAGATTAATAAATATGGTAAATACTATATGAAAGCTATAATAAACACAGTGATAAAATAACTATTTCAATGTATTAAATATTAATATCTTTGCAAATGAGGTTCTTTATTTTAATGAATTATCAATAATTTCTGAAATAAAATCAATAAACTAATAATAACTATGGTAGTTTGTAAGTACATTAAAATATTTTTAAAAAATTTATCTGTTTAAAAGAATTTTAATTATTTAGTTATTAAATACTAATTACAAGCAATATAAGTTTAAATAAAAAATGAATATTAGTAATTAAATAATAAAATTCATTGAAATTAAAATGTTCTATATTAGTAAATTTGATTAAAAGAACAAATTTTATTGCAATTTCATGTATATACTGACAAAATTATATAAATGTTAAGAATTTTATTAATGTTTATAATTTATTCGAATTATTAAAATTAAACTTGTAATATAATTGAGTATCGGTATTGTATTATAATTAAAATTACACATAGTTTTATAGATTAATTTAGTCAATGTGAATAAATCTTTATTCATGTATTTGAAAAAAAAATGAAAATATCTTTTTAAGTTTTAATTAAAAATTAATAATAATATATATATATATAATATAAATTTCATTGAGAATTATTAAAACTATTGGGTATAGAATCCAAGTTTATTTTTCATTCAAAATATGTATTGTTATAGAAATTATAAAAAAATTTTTTTTCATAAAAAATAAAAATTATTTAAAAATTTTTTTTTTTTTATTTATAAATTTAAAAAATTACTTGAATAAAGAAATTTGTTTAGAGAAAAACTATAATATTCAATATAAATTAAATAATAATTTGGATTTGTTTCAAATTTTCGTTAGATTTTTTTTTTAAGGAAATAATATTTGGAAAATAAATAATTTATATTATTATTTTCAATAGGCATGCATCTAGACTAGATTAGTTTTTATATATTTTTTGTATTTTTAACTATAATAATTATAATTAGATGTAGAGAAAATTTAGAGTAAAAAGATTTTTAAGATAACCTAGAGAATATTATAATTATATAGAAAAGTATGTTTATTTATAGCTACTAAATACGTAAAGATTATATGGAATAATGACTTAATACACCGTTCGAACCTTTACCCTTGAATGCTGATCTGTTTATGCATTTTAAAATTTTTATTTCCACGTACATATTTATCAATCATGAAACTGATCAGATAGAGTAATACTTAATTATACTTTCCTCATATACTGTAAAGCTTTTGTTTCATTGAAGAACTATTAATATTTTTTATACATAAAGTGTAATAATACCTTCAGTTTTGATGATTATAAAGATATATTTATATTGTACAAAAAGTAATTTAGTGATATTGCAATGTACGGAAATGCATAAAGTCATAAATAATTCAGTAATAATTCATTTACGACGGAAAGTGACAAATGGATATTACAGAAAGTACTAAATTTTTTTCTGAAAATAAAAATTTGAATTGTTGAAATATTATTATTTTAAATATTTATTTTTATTTCAAATATTAAAAATAATTTTATTATTAGTAAAATATTATTCATCGAGCATTTATATATATGAATTAATATTACAGAATTTATATCAAGCAAAATAATTTTTTTCATTTCTCACGTATATTACATCATCATTATTCAGCGTAAATAAATCATGCATTGAAAATTCCCATCTTATTTTATTTTTACAGGTTAATGCAAATATATAAAAGAAAATAGAATTTTTACAAAATCATAAAATGAATTTTAAAAAAAAGGATGATATTAACGATATATCATGCATACATTACTTATTATTTCCTTTTACATCAATAGTAAGAAAATATGACAGTAAAATATTATGAAGATTAATGTATTAAAAGAAACTTTGAAACAAATGAATTACTTTCATCTTTCAATATTTGTTTTAAGAAAATTTAATTTATATACAAAATTTAACTAATGTTTAATATTTAATTTTATGAATAATAAGTTTTTACTATAGAAACCTTAATAATAATATGTATTTATGAATATTTTAAAGTAATTAATTATTCTTAAAGGCATATTGAATGAGTCATATAAAAGAAATTGGAATTTAGTTAATTAAATTAGCAAAAATCGACAAGTAATAATTAAAAATTTTTTTTTTAATTAATAATATCAAGGAAATGTATAAAATAGAAACAAATTGTTACAAAGCTATAAAAAGTTATAGCAGAAAAGTTGAAAGTATTGAAAAGTTTAATGTTGTTTTAAGATTTCAAGATTACAAATTATTCCAATAATTTTAAGTAGCTTACATTCACAACGCATTGAAAAATAATTTATACTTTCGAGTTAGTATTTAAATTAAAAAATCTATTTTAATTTTTGAATCAACGACAACGACTTATAATTAAAGCGATAAAGTTTATTATTAATCAATAGAGACTCGAATGACGATACCAAAATAATTTTTTATTAATTTAATTTCGTTTTATTTTAAGATCGGATTACAATGCACCCCTAAAGTGTTGCATCATCTGAAGAGACAGTTTGAATGGTCGCGACACCCCCGGTTAATGGAACATTGTTAATTAAGGAAGCATGAATACCGGGTTTTCTGTTCTGGCGCCAGGAAGCTTCGCAACTACACCACCAATCACATGAGAATTATGTTAAATGAGCAATGTGCATGCGAAATGATTGAGCGATTAGTTTGAGATAATTGTCGCATGCTACCGTGGAACTCGACTGCGCGCGTGCGCATTCGCCTTGACATGATGTTGCAAACAGGGACTTCCGTTCTGTAACCATTTCTCCACTAGGTATGTACACGTATTGTTGGGGGAGGGGGGACTGTGCTTAAAGCCTCTACAGGCCTGTCCAATCCTGTTGTACTAGTTAACGGAGTTTAGACGCGTGGCCACACACAGTCGCAACTTTGAGGATTGTGTTCGACATGTGACAGATCGTGTGCTCACATATCACATTTCATTATCCGATTGATAAGCCATTCGTTAAAAATATTTCATTGTTAAAACATTTAATGATTAATCTTGGAATTCTACTTTGAGTTGGATTTTTTGAAATTCAATTCAAAATTAAATTAGTTTGGACTCCCTCCTTTGTCTTGTGAATTCATTTTAATAGAAAAGCACATTTAAGCTAACGAGAACTTATAATCCAAAACTTACTTATAAAGTTTTATTAGGTATATGTGGGTTAAAAAGGCGTATATAATATATCTTCTAAAATTGTTTTTGGGAAAATAAGCTTTACCGGGAAAATTCATTATAAATTATAAGTTTAAAATTGTTTGTAGGGCTTGGTATGATGCATTTTTCTAATTTAATCACTTATTATGGTACAAAACAAATATTAAATATTTATTTTTTTACTTCGTTTTCTTTTATTGAAAAGAAAATGTCCGATCACTTCTATCCGATTATTCCAATACGACACACATAATGGAATTCTGTCATAGCCAGAACAGTTCGATTTAAAGACACATCTCGAGTTTACTACTAAAACACTTTTTTTTTCAAAACATTTTTTTTTCATATTGGATATAATCGTAATTAATTTAATGCATTTAAAACGCAAGAATTTACAGAACTATCACCTACCAGAAATACAATTGCATAATTCAAAAGTCGTTGAAAATATGCTGCAACTTTTATTTTCTTAAAAAATAACGCCGAGTAATGATTGATGGAGTTAGCGAAACTTGTAAATATGTATCATAAATATGTAGGCGGTCCCAGAAGATGAAAAAATGGTTCGTTGAGACATGCATTATTGGTCTTGGGTTAATGTGAGGTACTAAAGTCTTCCCGCACGATACTTGTTCCACTTGTTTTATTTTTTTTCGATGTTTTCCTTGTTTCATTTCTTCGTCTTCTTGCTACTAGATACTGAAGGTTCCGTCGTAAAGTTAATCTCGTTTGGAAACTGTGTAGCAGCGTTTTTATTCCTCAGTATTACGAGCCGATCGAAACTGCCTCTACTTTCTCATCAGAGTCAATATTTTTTGCTATTCACTCCGGATAGGTGGTTACGTTTTTTCTCAAATTTTTTGATAATGTTGTTACAAGACGAATGAGATATTACGCATTAACTAAATTAGTGATGAAATGAAAGAGCACTGGTTTTTTAATACATTATATGAAAGATTATTTGCTAAGCTCAATAGTAAAATCATTTTAAAACAATAGTTTAGTAAAAAACAAATTTAACTCTTTTAAACAAAATTAAATGTGTAATTAATTGTGTATTTAGTGCAAACTTAAATTAATATACTATGATTAATGTACTACTAATTGTATATAAAAATATTAACTATCAAAATAATATTTCTTTTATTGACATCATGTGTAACAAACTTATTAAATTTATTATGAATGATGAGCTATACACTATTGTTAATATATACTGTATTTATTTACAAAAGTGAAATAGCTTCTTGATGTATTAGAAATATAGAATCCAAAAGATTTTTATACTTTTTAACAACTATATTTATGTTTATTTCCTTTATTACCTACATTAGTCGACTAAAATTAGACTAAATCAGAACAGATAGTAGGAAATGTAATGGATATAGTATATGTATTAAAAAATAAAAAATAAAATAATTGAAATTATATTTTATATTTTGAAAAATGATAATATCATTGCAAAGAAACATTTAATAACCAATAAATAGTTTTATAAGGGTATAGATTTCATTATAAATATACCTTCAATACATGTTAGTGAATATATTTTTTTTTGTATAATTGGTATTAGGTAAGAAATATATCAGTGAAAAATATAAATAATTACGTTTAAATTCATATATGTCATTAAAATTCCCTTCATTATAAATATATTATTAATTGGATGAAAAGAAATTTTGAAAAAAAAACACGAAAATTTTAAGAATTAAAATACATAATAATAAAAGATGTATTACAAAATTTTAAAACTTTGAATAGATTTTAAAGAATAATTGTAATGAATCATTGGATAAAATCTAACATCAACAAAAATATAAATATATAAAATTATATATAATAAATAAAAGTCTAAAATACGTAATATTTCATATTTATTCTTTCTAATATCTCATGTGATAAATCACTATTTTGAAAAACAAAACATTATGTAGTAACTCGAAAAACTAAATACAAAAAGATTCTAATATTTACTTATATAATGATTTTTTTTATTATATTTTTTTGTGAAGAGAAATGTATTGTGGTTTAAAATGTATAGATAAATATGTAGATACATAAATAAATACAAAAATTGTCAAGTCATGCTTCCATTTATGAACATTATTTATATTATATTATTTTTTTATTTTTATGAGAAGTTTTTCATAAGCTATTTGAATTTCTTTCATTTAAATTTAAATTTGTATAGTTCTACAACTATAATTAAATATACATATGTTTATCATAATTTATAATTAATTATATAGTTATGAAATAATTTATAAATATATACATGTACTGCTTGCATTATTATTTTATAGTAATAAAAATGTGAATTGTAAGATGTAAATAACTTTTACAAATTTAAATTACATGTCGTGATTCAAGATATATATATTTTTATATGTGAAAACTTACACAAACCGCTTAAGAATTATTTTTAATTTTTTGAGCATAGAACAAGATGTATACAAGCTTAATTTTTAAATTATTATTAATTCTTATGATCAATAGTACAAAAAACTATACGATATGATATTAAAATATCATTGAGCTTAAAATTTTATTAAAAAAAAAAAGAAAAACTTTGAAGTAGATTTTTTATTTATATCAGAACTTATGAGTGCATTATTATGAATTACAAAAAATTCTAATATGTTTTATACCAAAAAAGAATTCTATTTTCACAGTTTTTGTTCATTCCATCACTCGTCTAGTTTTGGGCACGTTTTTGGTCATCTCCATCTCCATTTTTGAGGTAATGTAAAAAATTTTACAAAATATGAGACAGAGGTTCCATTGTAAATTAATTCAGTTTTATTAAAACTGTTGAAAAAGTAAAATCGGATAAGGCATTGAATATGAATAATCTTAGAAAATTTGCGGATATTTTAATTAAAAATTGAATTCTACTAAAACTAATAATCCTGTAGAGATGAAAATTTGCACAAATAAACTGCATATAAACTACACTCATTCTCCAAATTAAATTTTAAAACAATAGAAAATAGAAATACAAATTTTTTAATTAATATCAAAATTTTTCGCTTTTTGAAGAATTCTCCACTTTTAATTTTCCAATCAATTTATGTAAAAATAGATTTTCTTTGTAATTTTTTTAGTTATACAATGTGTATTGATATTAGTGCTTTAAATTTTTAACTTCTTATTTTATAACAGAAACCGTAAAAAAATTAAATTTTTGATAAACATTGATCAAAACAAATTAGTTTGTAAATAGTAGTAATAAAGTAACATTTTTGAAAAAAAAATTATAGATTTTTTTATGATTTTTCATGTATTTAGTTTTTTGTATTTCGTGAACGATAAAAATTTGAAAATTTCTACATAATTGTAAATTATAAATTAATTTTTTTATAAGAAAACAGTGAAAATAATTATTATTTATATTTTTATCAGAGTTCCAATACCAATATTCAGAGTTTTATTTTAATATTAATGTTCTTAGTCTTTTAAGTAATATCATAGATTTAAATAAAACATATCATCAAGGACGGTTATACTGTTTTATAATTGCAATATCACATTCTGTAATAAATATTCATAGTATTTTTGTATTATTTATACAATGTAAATT
This sequence comes from Eupristina koningsbergeri, assembly GCA_018907245.1. Classification (NCBI taxonomy): domain Eukaryota; kingdom Metazoa; phylum Arthropoda; class Insecta; order Hymenoptera; family Agaonidae; genus Eupristina; species Eupristina koningsbergeri. Next base: position 34,945 of record JACCHV010000128.1, on the reverse strand, counting down.
GTTTTTTATTTTTAACATTAGACTGAATGCGGATAAATTTTCTTGGGATATGTAAATATTATTTAATACTATACTTATTATTTATTTACAAAATATTTTAGTACAGCAAAAAATAATTTAAAATTAATATTAAATAATATTTTTTTATAATAACTTTTTTTAAATAACATTTTAATTTATATTCCGATGATATATAAATAAATATTACAATGATCAATTTTAATGACCGTATCAAAATATTTGTTACTAATTCAAATTTTTCGTTTAAAACCTCATCGTTCGAATACATATAATAGAACAGACAATGCAAACATTATTCACATATACAACGACAGATTTTATTGAAATTTCTGTCATTTTATCTCGATATTATTACTTTATGTTCCATATTAAAATTTTTGTATTATTCGTGCAGAAAAATATTTAAAAAATTTGATCACATTATTTCAAAAATGAAAATTACATTTGCAAACGTCGTTTTTTGAGATTATTTCGTCGTGGTGTAATTGATAAAACGAATATGTTTATTTTTTGTAGTATAATCATTATAGATATATAAAAATCTTACAATACTTTATTTCATAAATAGTTATTACTATTACAACAATATACACTCGTGTCACCCTTAACTATTGTTTTTGTTTGATATTAATAAGATATATTTAGATATAATTTACAATTTTCATCAATGTGTGTATTTGTATCAATAAAGATTCGAATATGTCTTGCAAAAAATCTTAAACAATAATATGTATCACAAATTATTATGATTACATTTTCTCTGTTTCTACTCTATTATATTTCTGATTTTTGAAAAAAAAAATAATTCGTTTATTATCCCAATAATTTGTTTATTAAAATTAAAGATAATGATATAAGCAAAAAAATAGTTTTTGATATGAAGCCGTTTCTTTTTCGACACAATTCCCCAAAATAAATAGCACATGAAACAAATGGCTGCAAATATCGACACGTTTACATGTTCACAGATTTTATATTTGCAGGACTTATATGCCGAAGGGGATACCGGGATATTCCATCTACTTATCGCTTCAAATAAAAATTTGTTCTCAAATCGAATAATTCGTTTGAGCAGTCAGATATACTCAGATGGATACACGTGTACGCAAATCTGCAGCCTCAATTGAAGTAACCGAGGTAGCAAATTGAGAGAACGTGGAGTGAGAGAGAAGGAGACCATTAGTAAAGCTCGCAAGAGTAAATAAGTCGACGCTTAATCTGTTATTCCTCCGTCTGCAGTTTTCATGCATGCTGTATCTCGGTTTCTATGTTAAATTGGCAAAACGTGAGAGCTTTCGACAATATGCAAGCTTACGAATGCCCTTATTGAAGTATATACTTATAGAGGTGCAAGCCTGCCATTGAAACTACATCCACCTGCTGTTAACGGAGTATACCATTCCAAGCTTTCCACAAGCTCTCATCCCATGTATTCATAAATCATTCACGAAAACGAGAAGCCCGAGCATTGAAACGAGAGCGAAACATGAACAGAGGATAAACCTGGGGTATAATGAAGAAAAAATTATGTACGGAATCTTTGAGTGACTGCTCCATTCGAGCAGCTAATTCTCTTTGTTCCACTTTTCTCTTATTTTTGTGGCATTGCAATTCGTTTCTGGATTCAGAAATAAGGGCTTATTATTTATGCTTCCTTGAAACGCTATAACTATGAAAAATATTTCCCACTGACAATTTCTGAGAGCTCTAAAATCTTTTTCCATTTTATCGGGTCAGAATTGCGAAGCTAATTTAATGACATTGTTATTTCAAAAGAAAAACATACTATTTTATAATAGTTTATAAATAATTATTCTCAATCATTTTCGTGTCAATTAAAAGACATCAATTTATACAAAGCAGAACTATTGCCAATATTATGAAAAATATTATGAAAACAAATCTAACTTGTTCAAATACAAGGTTTATGTAATAAAAAATTTTTGGATGAATTTAAGTAGAAAATCAATTATAAATTTTATTAATTACAACGTTTTAATCAAAGAATTATGTACATATTACTCTGTATCAACTAATTAATATAATTAATTATTTCATGTTTTCAGTCTTAATAGCATCAAGATTTTAATTTAAAAAAAGCATTAATCTTGTAAATTCAGAATTTTTATTTAAAATTGAAAATATTTATTCCTCGTCTAAGATACATATATCACAAATTTAAATTAAACGTGTACTCGTTTAATTTATCCAATTGAAGAAAAAAAGTTTAATGTTACTAAGTTGAAAAATAACAAACTTTAATAAACAAAACGAAATCAGGAAATTAAGAATATATTTTCCTTTATATCCATGAAAATGTTGAGAATAAATTTCAGAATTCAAAGATACTTTTGAAAATACGTGTTACTAAATAATAATGTATTTTTATTTTCATGTTTTACAATTTATTTGAAAAATAATTCAAATCATATTCATTTTACTCAGTGTAGAAGAAACTTATAACGGTTCATTTAGTGATGAATATGTATTATTATATACTACCACTGAATCTGTGAAAGCAAAGATAAAGCTGTATATTAATATTCAGAATACAATGTAAAAATATTTTCAAATCAAAGTTACCACTTTGTTACAAAACATATTTAAAAAATATTTATAATTATGTTGCTTTAAAGCAAAATTAAGTCATCTTTTTTTAAGTTTAATAAAATTGGTTATTTTAGATAGCAGAGCGAGAAAATTGCAACATCACAATAAATAATATCTTGTCAGAGGGAGAGTTGTTGAACCCAGAATTGGTTGTTTTGCGTTGAAAATTTCTGTATTCAGCTTGAGAAAGTAGGATAAAGTATTGAGTGAGTTTTGACTGCCGATGATCCTTTCCGTTGGGCAATGGACGGACTCCAAGATTTTGGTTTTCACTTCGTACCATTTGGCAAGGGAAGAATGGATTAATCACATCTTACGAAACCGAATTCAGACACTAGTAGCTTCTGACCGACAAAGAGTTCTGGCGTCCAGTATTTATTGAAAATGTGGGTAAGAAATTTTTGAAAAACTATAATCATATATTGATATGTGTTGACGTAATGTAATTCATTATTTATTCAATAGCTTTTTGATATTTTTTTTATACAAGATTATGAAAATGTACATATGTAATGCATCCATAAAAATAAAGAATTAAAGTGAAAGACAAAAATAATGAGATAGTTATAGGAATATTGAGCTTCATATGTCGCATCACATTTCAAAAATGTTGTGTCATCAACTCTTGTATTTAATATATTGGTTAAAATAAGTATGCAAGGCCAAATAGAAGAAAAACTATAAGTTATCCATTGTAAATAAAATTTTTGCCTTTCAGCAGTCAATATTACTGAAATGTAGTATAAATCTCTTCTAGTATACTCTTGTGTGAAGAACACACAATAAAATTATACCCAAGAGTTTAATATATGCTTAAAATGATGTGACACAATCAAGATTATTTTTGTATGCAACGCAAGGGATTGTGAAAGTATAATTTTTAAATTGAACGTTAAAATTCAATTATACCTTAGTGTATTGACACTAATAAAGAGTCTGTTATAATATTCAAATTAATACAAGAGATAGATTAAAAGGGAATTAAATAGATAAGCTTAGAGAGAACACGGTAACAAACTTTTAGCTTAGCTATCAACGTATAAATTCATTACTAGATTTAATTCGATTTTTAATCAAATTCCAACGATGATAGGAAAATATTTATTCTAGTTCTATAAAATAACATTATATTTAATGATTTTATAAATAATGATTCTCTTCTGTTTTTTAATCAGAAAAATTATAAGTAACTAAATGTAAAATAAGACGAGTAAAAAATTAACGTTCTTATAAATTAAACTGTACAGCTATAAAATTTTTAATATTTCATTTATCTTTCTATTAATTTCTTTTTATTTAGTGTATTTCGATAATACATAAATTTATTTAGGAAAATATATATAATTTAAAAAAAAACATATATTACTCCATAAATTTAGCGTTAAGATTCAAAAAGAAATATTAATATAATAAAAACGGAAAATAATACTGAAAAATTAAAATATATATATAAATCATTGTAATACAAAATGTAATTGGATCATTATTCTAAGTACAATTGATTTTTTTATTTTTTTTTTCTAATTTTACAGAATTTTTTTTATCGAGAAATAAACCTAAAAACACGAAAGAAACAATAAGAACCTGTCAAAAGCATGTGCACTAAAGTTAATATCTGATATTTCGGTTGAAATGAGAAAATATCTTTTTTACTTTAATGGTGGAATAGAATTCCATTAATCACCAGAAGATGATCATGGCGGAGGCTGTAAAAGGGCTTGCTATCGCTAATTTGCCTCGACAGGTAACAGTTTCGTGGTTTTGTCTCGATTGTCGATCTGTAAAGGGCGGTACACAATCCCTTTCAAATTCTATGCTTCATTTAATATACCGACAATCGAAACAAATCATCCGCCTGCTCTACTTTATATTCTATTTTATTAATAGAATTTTAATTGTTACATTCATTATTAATCGTTTTGATAATAAATGACCAGAGTATATTTGTTAGAGGCTATTGATAAAAATTCATAAATTGTAAAAAAATATACATATATACCTTAACAAGTATTATTCAAAATAAAGTAAAAATTATTTAAATGGATTGATTATTATTATTTTTATCATTAAAATTCAATTTATCTAGTATTAAAGAAATTATATTAAGAATTTTGTACTGTTTAGTAAAAATATTTTTTCATTTGACTTTTTAAATAAAAATGATTACATCATTAGGATGCGATAAAATATGTTCTAATTAAATTCCACATTATTTAATTAAATTATTTAAACAATTAATAAGTTTTTCGTGTATTTTTTAATGCTGTGTTTAATTTATTTAGTTAATAAATATTCATTTATTTTACGAAAACTTATTGATTCAAAATGTTTTTGTAGATAAAAATTGATAATTTTTTATTAAAATTCCATTATCAAATATTATATTAAATATAGAATTTGTCTACATAGTTCTTTTGGAGAACAAGAAAGCTCACGAAATGATAATCATTAAAAATATCGTAAAGCAAGTAACAAATCATATTCATCCAGACATAAATTGTAATTTCACTTTGTGATAATTATATTTTTATTTTTTTTTACTAATTTCCTTTAAGTAAACATGCAATTTGTAGCTACATTGTTCATTTATATTCGTAGAACATCTTGAAACTTAACAATAGTTTTCAAATATATCTCAATAACAAGATTTCTATAAAAAAAAGAAAAAATAGATAAAAAGAAGTTAATATTATTTTTGTATGTTTATACATAATTATATGCTTAATTTTTCTATAAAATGACAAAGCAGTGTATACTATTTATATGAATTTATAGTAACATATAAAGAAAGTACTTAAAATTTTCTTCATAAATATTGATAAGTATATTAAAGTACATAGATAAATTTTATTTAATTTTATACTGTTAAACACTAATTTTTAAAAATGTTAGTAAAGTATTACCATAATGAATATTTTAAAAAATGTATGTGATATAATCAGTGTTTTCTTCTTAGATTATTACATAAGACATTAAGGTATATTTCTTGCATAAGTTAAATCATGTTTCTTTAAAATTTTTAAATTTACAAGACAGATCACAGCTAAAAAGTTTTATATGTTTTTACATCATTTATCATTAAAACTTAATAAAACTTTTCCGTTTTAATAAAATTATGCCTTATACTATAAAACTAAATCTTGTATTTTTTATTTAAAATATACTATTAGATATATTATTTAGAACAATTTTAGATTAAATATTTATAAAAAAAAACAATCAAAAAATGTAAATTAATATTTTTTTGGAAACAAAAATTGATAAGCTATGGATGGCAAATAATTACAATGAGATTGAAATTAACTTCAATTTGTTTAAACTTTTTTTAAAATGTATTCATTAAAATTCAATTCATTAATAATACAAAAAATAATATTTATTATGCTCAACGTTGTATTAGTTATTTTTTAAACAGTTATCTTCACTTGAATATAAGCACAAAAATAATATATACATTATACAAGCTACTGAATGTATTTTAAATTTGGATTTAATAAATGTGAAGGTTATACATGTTCCCACATTTTCTTAGTGAAAAATCATTCCGATATTTATGTGAAAATCCGACTAATTTATCGGTTAACATTATTTGCTTTTAAATAGAATAGAACTTGCAGATTTCACGTGCATACAAACTAGTGAAATGCACACGAGTTGCTTTTTGTATTCGCCGGTACAAATCGGAGAAGCATACAGACTATGGATGTTTCCCGTGTAGCGATTTAATTGTTTTAATGGGATGGCTATGTATTAGCATAAATATTAAGTTACGTGCATTTAGAATTGACTTGCATTATTTATAAAACAATTTTGAATGTTGTATTGACCATAAAACATATTGTATAATGATAACATATTACATTGGATACGTTAAGAATGATATCGTTACATTTATTATCATAATTAATAAAATTATACAATAATAACCAAACAATACGAATTTTGAATGCTGTTTCTATCATTTATATGTATTCATGTTTTAATTGCGTTTTATTAAAATATCCTTGCATTTAATACATTTTTAAGATTTGAATTTTTAAAAAATCTAAAATTTTTAAAGCTTAATTTTTAAATATTGAAGGTGAGGCATTAAGAATGATATATACATATCAAGCAAATATAGTGATTATAAAAAATTTACAATATGATATTTAAAAAAAACTATTTTAATTAATTTATTATAAAAATTATTTTTAAAAAAATAGAAAATGCAATATGTAACTATAAAATTAAATTGAACTACGCATTGTATAAAATATACACACTTTTTAATTCATTTACAATGTGCTTGTAAAACTATATACAAAGTGAAAGTTTTGCTTAAAATTTTTATTTAATAAATGTAAATATTTCAAAACAAATTAATAGCATGTTTAATTGTGTGTATGTAAATAAAGTATAAGAATATATGATTAAAACAAGTCATAAGTATAATCAATCTCTCTATATAAAGTCGTCCATAAATTTTTCAAAAAAAAATTGAAGGTAAAATAATACCTTAGCGGAATCTCTTAAAGGGGAGTGTTTGAAATGTATCCTGCGTCAACATAAATAAAAATATCAAAATATCTATCTTTTACGAAATTCTCAATAACCTAGAAAGATATGCTCTTACCAAAATAATTCAAAAAAAATAAGATGAATAAAATATAAAACAGAACTTTAAATAAATTTAATTTTTGTTAGAAAAAAAAGATTACGTTTGAAAAAAAATATATTAATTGAAAATAAATCATTATAATCTAGTGGTAAACTTTATTAATAGACCATTAGCATTGAAGTATAGAAACAATAATTATAATATATTTCATCAAATCAAATTATGATTAAAAAAATTATTCAGAAAATTATAGTATTATTATAAATATATGATTGAAAAAATATAATACTTTTTTAAATTTTATTATTCTTTTTATATTATTATTATAATTAAGTAGCTAGTATACGAATGTATATGTTTTAAGCATTAAAATTAATTTTTTATTTTGAAAATTTACAATTTTTAGGTTTGAAGCTATTTATTTATAAATTTTTGAATACAGATAAATATAAATATATTTATTTTGGTAAATAATTATCTTAACAATGGGTAATTATATATTATACTTATAAAATATATCATCTTAATGTAATTCAATATTTTTTATTAATATATTATAGTTAAATTGCTCAGTAATATACTAAAATTCAATAGAAAATTATCAATGTAAATCATGTCTGAGATAAGTTTTTGACTGAAAATAATAGAGAAGTATTGTAACTTTAATGCTAAATCTTCGGTGTAAACGATGCAAATATTCTTGTATCGTTAAGCTTTTCATTCAACGGGCAAACTTAACTTTGGTCTTATCCTCTTAAATATTCCCAATTCTGGTCCAAATAGAAAAAATATAAAGAACTTTTTTGTTATGCTACTTTAGTTTTTGTATATATATTTTAGGGTTTATTACTTTTCATTAGTTTTCTTTTTCTTTTTTTAGATTCTCTTATTTGAATTCCAATTTTAATTAATTATGTATTTCAAATAATACTACTAAAATCTTATTTATATTCATATTTATATGGTATATAAGTAAATTAGATGTAGGATTAATTTTTAATATTTAAATAATAAATTTTTTATGCAAATGTGTGTGTATATAAATATTTTATATTAATTATAATTATTATCTGTTAAAGTTAATATATGTGGTTCTTAAATAACCTAACCTATGTAATAAATCTTTTTATTTCTATTTAATATATATTTATTTATTTATTATATAAGAATCTTTATGATCTGTACAAAACTTAATTTTTTATTTTTTCATTATTTAATTAAAGTTTCCTTTTGACAGTTTCTTTAAAACGCTTTTTAGCTTTTGCTGGAAATATCAATGAACTTAAATTGTATTAATTTTACTAAAAAATAAAATTTATCATATGTTAATGATAGGGTTAGATCATTTTAATCGCATGTAAAGTCTTATAAATATTATTATGAACTTGAATGTTGAAATGTAAGAATTTTTACATTAATTGGACTAGACTTTTACATATTAAAATTTTTGTGAAACATTACTTATACAGAACTTTTTTAACTCTTATAATTTTAATAATTAAGAAATTATTTAAATGATCCAAAGAAATTATTTTATTTGTATTATCATTTGTTTTTAACTTTAAAATACGGGAATTATGTTTTATAATACCTAGCCCGCCTTACAGAGATTTAAATTACTTAAAATAATCTGCAATGTATATACTTTCATTGACATATATCATGACATAAAAAATATAATCATATTACAATTTTTATGTTACAGATTTTTCTAAGATACGTATCAATGGAGTAAGAAAAATATGTTATATATTCAATGTACTGTTTGTAATGAAGAAGATATCTAATAATACGTTTACTAGTATCAGATTCAATTTATGTTACAAATTTTTTTACATTTTAAATATATTTTTTACGCTTGAAGAGTAAAATTTGAGATAACTAGTTTTTGTAATTTTGTTATCTTAGGTTCAAGCAATAGTTATAATTTTTCAGCTACTTGTACATTATAGACTAATATTAAATTTACTTTTACGTTAATAATATTTTCGTTATGTATACGCTCCATTTATAAAAACTTTACAAATATAGATTTTAAAGATACTATTTTAAAGTACCCTACATTGGTTTTTACTTCACATATCTAATTCTGTACAATGAACCTTATCTTGCTTATTAAAAGTTTTAATAGAAAGTTATAGGTATTACCTTATGGTATAATTTCAAACTGATAGTGGTTCTAGTTTTAATTATTTCCTTACCAAGTTGGAAATACATTACTTTTTTAACTTTTTTACGAATTTTTTTTTTATTATGTTTTGTTAAATAAAATTTAATCGACAAATTTGTCTCTAAGTTCTCTAATTAAATTATTATTTTGTATATAACTCATACTAATATAGAGATCCACAATCTTTTATTATTCAAATATATTACAATTAATGCTACAAATGCCTTAAAAACATGAAAGCATATGTAAATAAATATTTTTGGATAGGTTCAAAAATTGCAAAAAATAAATATTTTTTATATAAATAATTATTAAAATTTATATGAAATTTTATAGGAAATTTAAATAAATTTGAAAATTAATGGAGATAATTTACTAAAATGAAGAAATATGTATAATAAATTAAATAATAATTTAAGGGAATGAAATTATTACTATGAAATGTAAAATAATAATATTTTTTTAGTATATATAAATTTATTTTTTACAGCTTCAGTTATTTTGAATCTTCAGCATTTTATACATTGCTTTATTTGCATGGATCAATATATTTTAAATATGGATTATATATATACTTTGATACATATAAAAACAATGTTTTCTAAAGCCTTAGCAACGAATTTGTAGCTGAGTGTTTTTTTAGTATCTTCATAATAATCGATAGAAACTAGTTCTTTTTTACCAATAAAATATCGAAATATACAGTTTTTGATTAAGAAAAGCTAAAATATAGTTTAAAAAATGTCAAGAGGTACTTTAAAACATATAAAATGAATGTATAGAATTTATGAAATAGATAAATAGAGACCGTAAATGCAAACTCTAAGTGAAGTTCTCCAATCGTACCTGGTATCACAAACTACAAAGTAAAATATAAAAAAAAACTGAGAAAAAGGAGAGAATATTTTATTAGGGCTTACTACAGATAGAATCTTAATTACTAAATATATATTTATTAAAAATGGTAGTTTCTTCATTGACTTAAATAAAAAAATTACATTGTTCAAATTTAAATAGTTTAGAGTGATGAGATTAAAATAGACATAGATTGAATATAGAAAATGATAGTAAGAGAGCAATAAATAATAAACTATAAGAAAGGAAAGAATATAGGTATAACAGAATAATAATTAATGATCGTTAGATGCAACTGCATAGACATTCCATGTGTTATCACATACATCGTCTGTTCAGAATATATCGATGTTTTTTTTCTTTATTTTCTTTCTTGAAACCACTAGTTATCGCAGCCATTTCAGGGAGATCAGAAAATATACAATAAAGAAATAATTGAAGTTTGTAATTTTAAAATTAAAATAATGTAAATATTACATACTGGCAATAATTTTTTTTATAATTAATTAGGTATTTAATGTAAAAATTGATCCAACAAGCATTAATACCTCCAGAGATAAACCACTATTCCAAGTTGAATGGACTTTTCAATTGAAATGATGGTAAAGTCTGGAGTTTATGACAGAATATGAAAAGTACTATGATTTTTTTTGGCTGCACAGAAGCTAAAGGAACTTTAAAGAATAAAGATGATTGTGGAAAGTTTTATTGAAGTGCAGATTTCACTGCCACGCTCAGTCGGATTATGAATGAAAGTACATCATGATTTTTATTTTCTTAAAAGCAAGTATTAAAATATCATTTCTACATTTTAGTTTTAATTTATTTTACTACACTATTTTTAAGCATGTATTAAAATCTATATTTTATACAAGTATGTAAAATTTTTTTTTTATTTGTAAACCTTGAATCTATCTGATGTTTAATTCGTTAATATTTTTATATAAATTTATTTAGAATCGTGGAATTTATTTGCTTACATAATGTTTCTTGAATATATTTGCATGTATAATATTTCCTTAAAATATAAACGTCATTATATACAGTTAAATAATTTATTATTTATGATAGAAATATATTCGATGTGAAAAATAATTTTATAAAAAATGCTAATGTTAGTATATTGAAGTTTATTTTCTCAATATTATTCAATTGAAATAGGATTGAATCATAATTAAAAAGTCATTATTGCTTTTTTGTACGGAATATATATATACATATATATATATATATATATAAACATAAGTTTATAAATATTTAATAATGTAAATAGTTACTTGATTCCTAATTTTTTGAAATATTTAATCATTTTCATATTTAATCTAATAATCCTATATTTATCAATAATATTAATTAGTGAAGAATCATGGTATCAAATATACACATTATTATTTCTCCCTTTCATAGTTATATTCATAAATTCCTTTCATATGAGTTAATTTGTAAACTATATCAATAGTAACAGTAGTACTAAATTAATATTAGTAATTTATATATATTTATTAAGGTCATATTACAATAATTTAAATTTGGCAGCCAATTAAATCAAATTAAATAAATTGGTATGAATTCAATATTCAGAAATAAATAACTAAAAATTAAATTGATCTCATTATTTACTATGCATAATATCGTTTAATAATTTCCTTAAAGAAAATTCACAATACATAGGAGCATATTCTATTTGCCTGATTGTATTATGGGATATTACAGAATTCATAGAATACAATATGATTTGTAGTTCTTTAGTATTATAATTCCTACCTATACAAACTGTAAACACGTTCTTTGGCTATAATAAACTTTGAAACATAATCTTTTTTGATTTATTAATCGCAGTTTACATATAAAATAATGTCAAATTAGTGAAACTGAAAGCTACTTTCATCATTAGGACTTGGGTATATTTGTTTCTAAAAAAACAATATTAGGACCTTCAAACTTTATTAATAAAAATATTTCGAGGTACAGATCAAACCGAAAAATCTGGGTGACTAGTCGACAAGTCATAAATAGGATGCGTATGGAACAACGAGAGAGGCAGAAACTTTCTGTAATGCTACGTGATCAGGATGCCAAACTAGGATGAGACGAACTAACATCCCCGTGGCACTGGTTATGTTACCTTCTTCGAGCTTACTATCTCCATCCGGGGGACTGTGTGGCAAACCTCGGGATCGAGTGTTACCGGCATACGTGACCTCGTCCACTAATACCACCGAGTGTGACCCCTACCCTTGGGGATTAATGAAAATATCATGGACATTTTCTTGGGTTGAGACCGCATCGACAAAATATTGAAGTGGATATTAAAGTAACACCTATTTACATTAAAAAAGAATTGAATTACCTTTTGACGCGGCAATTAATCTGGTAATAAGAAATTGATACACTGATATAACTTAAATATTAAAAACTCACTCAAGATCAAATTTTGTTATAATTACCTGATGAGATATTCTGTGTTTAAATTATGGTTTTTTAAGATTAATGTTTGAATTCAAATTTGTTATATTTATTTAAATATAATATAATATGATTTTTAGTTAAATGTAATATTTTAATTCTACGTTTTTTATAGTAAGTATAAATTATTTAATCATTTTAGAAATAAACCCAATTTATTTTCTAAACCTTTTTGAAATATTATTAGTGTATATTTCTTATTAACGTAAAAACTCAATTTTGCACTTTATTATCTTTAAGTATGAAAGCGTGTAAATACTAGAATACATGGATTTAAAATACTTTTTGAAAATTTATAAACGAAAAAATTCACGGATAAATTGTTTATATTATATCTATACTTTCTCAAAGTTATATACAAAACTGAACTCAAGTATAAAAAAAAATCAGAATCACAAATAAAATTGTAATCTCAAATTTATAACAATATCAATCTTATCATTAATATTTAAGCTTTTTTACCTTATGACCTTTTTTTTACATTAAAATAGCATCTCGGACACTTAATCATTGAGAGTCAATCTTAATTAAACGATGTGAGGCACTTACTTGTAGGTAGTTAGAAGTGAACATCCCTTCATAATTTCTGTGATAAGCACACGTGATTCACTTATGTTTAACTCACTTCCATACTTCTGAAGAGACTAAGATTAATCTTTTCGGTACACTCAATTTCGTCACATTCACTACAAAGTTTCTTTGCACTTATTGTATAGTTCGAAATGATTTAGATAAGTGACAAGTACCTGATTTAAAATGCTTAAGATAAATAATGGGCTAAATATATTTTAGTAGATTGCTTTTTGTAAACCATTTAATAATATGTCAATGTAATATCGAATTATTTATATGTTTAAAAATTTAATGAATGCATTAATGGGAAGATGATAATAACATTGGTAATTATGTATTGTGGGTTAAAATTTATTTTTAATTATTAATACTTGGTGTTGATTTTTAAATAGTATATATATATATTTATTATAAAAAGATATATCCAAGAATAAAATATACAGAAAATAATATGTTTCATAAAATATTTGGTTTATTATAAAGTGTATATTATTACTATATATATATATATCGACTGAATCCTATTTATTAAACAAACAATACTTGGTGATTTTAGATTGATTTATAAAATCGATACTTCAAATTATATTTTTTTCATCTGTATTCTTTACTCTTATTTTTATGATAAATTTTTAATCCTGTATCCAATAAAATCATTTATATAAATAAAATATAAGTTCTATTTGTACAACCCCAAAGGATTTGAAAAGTTTACTTGTTCAATTTCAATAAAAATTTGTTTATTTTTTCAATTTTTTATTGGGTACGGGATTAAAAAAGTTATTACAAATATATTTAAATATCCATATTTTATATCTGAATATTTACGTATAATATTCAAATATAACCTACAATTATATATAAAATTATTTATAAATAAAATACTTTAATATTTTCATTTTATAGAATTATTTAATGAATTATTTGTATGGAAAAATTAGTAAAACAAGTTGTACAATCGAAATAACAATAGCTACCAATTAAACATTAAATTGCAAAATAAATAATTACATATAAAAAATTTATACAATAATAAAAATCTCGTTTCACGTTATAAAGTTTTATAATTTTAATTGTGTATTAATATGGTAAATATTGCCTGCAATATTTATATTTATAACGAAGTTACGATTAACTTTATTATTCTTTAAACGATTTACCAAATAATATTTAAAAAAAAATAAATATTAACTTGTCCATATTATTATACATATTTAAAATTTATCTTGTATAATAAAAATACAGTCTAAAAGTAAATAATCAGTGTCAATTATATTTCAATAAAATTTTTTTCTACAGTTTTCTTATTGCTCTACTTTGGAAACTCTTGTATATTATTTTTACAGTTTAATTCAAATTTAAGGTTTCATTAGTCAATTATTGTAAACTACAAAATCCCATATAAATATCTGCAAGATTAAGTATTAATCACTTTCAAACTCTCGCCCCCCCTCCCATTGGAATTTAACTAGGTGCATTCCAACTTTTAACGGTAGTTAAATCTCCGCAAGACCAGAATGAAGTGAAACTGTTACTCGAAATCTGAATAATAAGCTTGTATAACTTTTAATCGCATTCAAGTCTACTAAATTTCAACAAGAGCTTTTTTCAAATTGTGAAATTTTAAAAAGAACGTGTGAAGTAGGCATCGTGAAAAAAGTTTTCCGATGCATTTTAAGAAAGGAACGCCACTTTACTCGTAGTGAACCACATGTTCACATGTTCAGAACAAGGTATTTCACCTTCGGAATGCACGGGTCCGAAAACTCTGAAAAGGGCGGATTGAGTGTGTATAGGGGAGACTTTAGTCGATGATTATCTCCCAGTTTATATACCTGGGAGATAATCAGTTTAAGGGCCTTATCAGTCCTTCACTTTGCACAGCTTTTAGCAGCTACACCACAACCTCCATCTTTGGTGCTGAGCTTTGGATAGCAGCAATTCAGATCGATCGATCAGCACCTGAATGGATTCACAAGCTTAGACACTTATGCGAGATATAAAAAGTAAGATAAATGTCGCTCTGTATCAGATTCGCTATAAATATTTCAATTAATTTGTGAATAAAATATGAATTCCATTTTATAAAGTAATCATTTAATTTAATACATATTACCTGTTCCATGATAAAAAAATATTACAGATAATATATTTCATAGTCTATTGAAAAGAAACAATCGTCAACCGAGTCATTGTGTATAAAATGAAATCCTAAACTCATACAGTTGAATTTAAATTATTCGTAACGATACAACATCTGAATACTTTATTTTTTTCATACAAATAAATAATTTTTTATATTTTTCTTTATTATATTCAAACGATCTAGAATAACATAAAATAACTTCAAAAGATTTAACTTTTCGTATGCAACTTTTTGATTATGTTTCGTTAAAAAACAACGGATAAAACTTTTAAATATGAAATAATAAAAGTGCTTTTAGAAAGAATGGTACTGTACTTTCAAAGAATTCTAATATAAATGAATTCAGTATATTCAATACCATGTACGTCTCTGAACAAAACAGTGGTGAAGTAAATATAGATAAATCTATTTGTACAATATATTCTTTATACTTTGAATAAAAAATTAAAAATTTTTGATTAATTTGATTAATTACGAATAAATGTAAATATAAACATCATCTTTTTAATACAAAATAGTCTGCTAATTTAAAATATATCAGTTATTTTCAAAATTAATTATTTTTATATCATAATTATATAATTATATATATAAATTTCACAATAAATATTCTTATCATTTTAATACAAATATTTTAAAATTCAATAATAAAATGATCAAAACAGAAAATATATAAAACAGATTTTAAAGTGTTTAATTTTAAAGAAATAATAATAAATAGAAATAATTAATTATAAGTTAAAAAAATATAATTAAATAATAGGAATCTCATTCTTGTTTTTAATAAAAAAATATATAAGAATAATAGTATATACTTGCTAAATAATATAGAATTTTACCTGGTTTTTTGCTCAGATTGCATTATTCAAACAATGTAAGCCAGAAATTTCTATTCATACATTTTGAAACAACTATTAGGTTATAGTAATAATGTAAATCAGTTATCGGATCGTTTATGCATTCGAGATATTTTTTAATGGAATTTATGATAACAAGAAAGCTTTTAGTCTACCTAGATTTGTTTTTAAAAAAATCAGTTTTTAATACTTTTAAAGTTTTTTTTTTTTTTTTTTTTTTTTCTTGAAAAGTAATAATTAATAATGTTTTTTAACTAATATATTTTATTGAAAAATTATTTTATATTTTCTGAATAAAAAATGTAATTTTGTACTTACATGTACATTCAAAAACTGTAAAGCCATTTACTTACACGTGCAACAAATATTAGGCAAGGTATTCATGAAAAGGATTGATCAAATATTTACTTTGTGTAAGTTCTAGCATATGAACAAGGTATTTTTTGTTCAATATATCCGTACAATATCTGAGGTAATTATTAATTATATATTAACTGTAAATATACGTTGTTAAGTAGTGATTAAAATGTACCTAATATATTCAAGAATATTATTTTATATAATAATTAAATTTCTTAGATAACACCAAAATTATATTATAATATATTCAAAAATAATATACACATACAAATATTTTTGAAATATAAGTGCATTTAAAAAAAATCAACAGATGATTTTTTTATATATCGAAATTATTAATTTTAAAATATACTTCAATAATCTACTCTTTTCATAAAACATTTATAATTTATGAATATTGAATATCAAACATAATAAAAAAGAAGCATAAAATACAAAAAATAATATGATTGAGAACTAAACACCTTTATGCTTGTATTTTAAGGAAATGATATAATATATACAGTACATAAAGTTCATAGGGTACACAATTTTAAAAAATGGTTTAAGAAATAAGATTTTTAAAAAAGTTTTGTTCCCCAAAAAAATTCAAAAATATTTACTTATAATTAATATTTTTATTTATTTATTTAATCAAACAACTGATAAATATCGAATTTATATTATTAAAAATTAGTATTGTTTTAATACAAATAAACATCAAAGACTTTGATGTATCTGTCAAGAAGAATAGAATATAACTAATTTTTATTTCAAATTTATCCGTCAAATTATTCATTGAAAATATAAACATAAATATTAATATTATAGAATAATATTTTATTTTATTTGATGGTATAGTATAAATAATTTTAAAATACTTGTCATTTTATTTTATGTAGATTGTATTTGAGCATTCATAGTGATTAGCTTAAACGTAGTTTTGTCATTAGCCAACCACTATAATTTTATTTGCCCCATTAAATACCTAAAAATAATTATGGTTTTTATAAGTTTTAAATAGGATTAGTTGTCTAACCAAATAATAATACGATGTGTTTGTACATGTAATTGCCAACCTTTACTCCGAGTGATTCTCGGGCTTGCTAAAAGCTTAAAAAGTTTAACTAAACTTTATAATCACTCTGTATACGCTTTTGTTGTATACAAGTTCGGAGCATCTCACTACTTTTCATAAGAACGAGTCGATAAGCTTTGGAATAGCTTACATTTACATTCTTAAGTTTTCTTGTTCACTATAGGTACCAAAGTGCCGAATAAAGACTTGGAAATCCTGATGTAACAACAATTTTCAGTTTATAATATAGGTGTATTTTTGTATATTAGCAAAATTTCTATGATATCCAATAAATGAAGGTGTTTATATAATTTCAAGAAGATTCTACTTTTATCTTGATGCTGCTTTTTTCACATTATACAAAAATATTTTATTACAATAAAATAATTAAATAGGCAAAATGTTAAATATTAACATGTTTTAATATTTTCTACGTTCATTATTTTAGTATTAATTCTTAAGAATGAAGTAGATCAAAGATTTAGTTTGTGATTAGTAGATATTCATTTAACATTAAAGAAATCAATACATTAATTAATAAATTGTATTAAAGAATAAATAAAATGCAATTATTAAATCATTTACTTATAAATATGAATTCTTATAAAGTTGAAAAAAGTTCAAATTTATTACGGTACCACAATTTTTAGTTATTTATAATTTAAATTAATAATCAAAGTATTACATGAGTGAAAAACTCATGAGAATATAAATTCTATAAATTATATGCATGCAAATCAGTAAGAGACACTGATTGTAGATATCCTTGAATGTCCAAGATCAAATTAAATAAAATCCAAATATAGTAAAAAAAAAGTTTTAAAAATCAATCTTTTATGATAATTTTTAGATTACAACATTTTATTAACTGAGACATAATATTGATTTAATAATGCTCTAAGTGATGTGATTTTATGCATTATCATGTTTCTTATTTTATTTTATGAAATAGTTTTTATTTTTTATTATTTATATAATATCAATTTTTAAAATGTAAAATAAGCATATTAGACATTTTACTGCAGATTTTTCGCATTATTTTATTCATAATCATATTTGTTATCAAATATCATATATATTCATATATTTTATAATATTTAGTATATTTTTTGCTAAATCTCTGTAATAAATATATTTATGAATATACATATATATATATATATATATATTTCTAAAATATTCCTTTCTCATTATCTATTTAATATTTAAAATTTTAGAAAACTTATTCAATTCTAGTTTTAATAGAAATATAAAATAAAATAATTGGATTCCAATTGCTATTTTGATTTTATCATAATTACATTGTTTCTAGAATAATCATTTGTGTTGAATGTACCATTAATATTCAGATTGCATTACCAATACTTAACCAAGTTTGATACCTTACTTACTTATGCTTAACTTTTTAATTGCTTATTTTTATCGTCTGTTTTCTGAGAAAAGTCAGATTTTCTATTTAATATTCTGAAAATTTTTTCAAAATTCTGGTTGTGCAATTATGATTCCCATTAGGAGTTTCTTTGAATGCATATTTTATATGCGTATAATACAAATTATTACCTAGGACTTGTACAACACAGAATTTACTTTTTGGATTTACCCCAGCTATTTGACTTTCTATGATGTTGAAAAATACAACTTGCCTCAATCGTTGATTACGAAAGTTACTAATGCAAACTAGAGCTTATTTACGAAACTCGCTCCGGTTCTTGAGAATAAAAAATAAGAAAGGGAATCGGGAAATTCTGCCAAAAAGCCAAGATGTAAATACAGAAGGGAAAATGGGAAAAACAAAATTTAGTCCATCGGAAATAGGAAAGTGGGCGAGAGAATGAAGAAGAGAAGAAAGAGAACTTGAATATTCTTCATCGTCCCCACCCCGGATTCTCTCTCATAGCGAGGCACTCGATTATAGCGTTGCTCCGGTGAATCTCAATCACTGTGGATTTTAAAGCGTGGGATGCTGGAAAAAGAAGCGCAAGTAGCTCGGGTATCGCCGCGAAGAAGAAAACGTGTTTCGGGAAAAGAGCGACTGCGCGACTCGCGCGATGGGAATACAAAAGTGCGCATTTTCCGGGGGATGGAGGAAGGATCAAGAGAGAGAGAGAGAGACTGGGAAATGGAGAGAGAGAAATGGTGGAAATGGTGCGGCACTCGATGAATGCACATTCCTCACGATGCAAGTAAACGAGAACGGAAAATCTTGAAAATATGGGTGCAAAAGTGAACAGGCATTATTTTTGATTTATTTAAGTTATGCTTAAGGGATCGGGGTGATAAAACCCAGAAGCGGATTTAAACACTCATCGGCGAAAATTTTTAAAACTTGAAATAAAATTAATTTTGTATTAGTTTAGGTTTTCGTTAAAAAGCTATTAAATTAACTTTTACTGATAATTTTTCTCGAAACTTTTATTTGATTAGTATACGGGTATTTATGGTACAAAAAGATAAGATCTTAAATGTTTCCATTAAAAAGTTATAAAATTCATGCATAAAAGATTATGAACAAAAAAAAAAAATTTTTTTTTAAATCAAGAATTATAAAAAAAGGTCTTTGTAAATTTACTTTTATAATAAATCATATAAAGTTTAGAAAGAAAAGTTATACATCAAAGGAAATAAAAATAAAGAATGAAGATACTTTAAAAATAAAAAATTTGTCAGCAGTAATTGCAAATAGAATTAAATTTTAAAATAACATTTTACCTTTAAATTGTTTAATTTTTGGGTCAGAAAAATGTTTCTAAATCTGAATTAATTTTTTCCTGATTTTTATATACATTTTTTACCCAAGTTAGTTTATTTTATTCATCTCTCTGTATAGATAACTAGATCATTTGTTAAAATTTGTGCTAAAATTTCGAAAAATTTTATTTTATACGAAACCTGAATACTTGTAATATTTAAATAGTACTGTTTAAGCAAATACGAATTATAAAAAATTTTATAATATTTAATTTAATACGTCATCAATAGTAAATATTTTGTAAGATTAAATTATTTAATATAAATAAGTGAAAAATTGAACCATATCTTACTAAAATGAACACGTTATGTAGACTATTTAGATGTTACAATATATTTTCTCTCACATTTAACGGGCTTTTTATAAATGACAAATGAATTGCAGCTATCTGACATTTACAAAAACCGAATTATATATAGAAAAGAAAATACGACGCATTGTAATATATTTTGCGTATTCTTAAATTGTATGTATTATCTAAAAATAGTTTTATCTTGGTGTTCTTTAAAAAAGTTTTATAGAATTGATAAAAACTTATGTTAAATCTAAGTTATTTATTTGTTTCTAAATAGAAATAATTAAGATACAAATAAAATAGTTTTCTTAGAATAAAGAATAATATGATGTTAAAAATTAATTAAATTTTCTAATAAATCGTACTTAGTAATGCTGTTCTTGTTTCAACGTATCTCACATTATTTATCTTGTATTGTGATAAGAGTAAATTCGTTTTAGAAAATGACAAAAAAATGTGTCTTAAACGAATAAGAAAATATGGAAAGTTACAGAAATATTATAAAAACTAAAATGAAAATTTGGCATAATTTAATCATAATAGTATGTGTATCGTACATGTTAAATGAAAGTAGACAAGAAATTGTAGTTTTTCAATTTTTACTAAAAAGTAAAAATATTTCTTTTTAAATTTTGCATTTCATTTTACTTCATTTCTAAATAAATTTTATTTATACACATTATATAAAAAAGTTATAATATAACTTAATAGACATTTCCTTTTATTGTAATTTTAATTATTAATTATAATTTTGTGATTCAAATTTTATTACATATAAAAATATTGTATTTATTATGAAAAATAATTATTTAATATACAATATTTTCTTGAGTGAAAATTATTAATATTTTTCAATTAATTATGATATAAATGAGTAAAACTCAAAGTATAAAAATATTAATTTTTAAATAAAACATTCATTTCTTTTATAAAATTTAATCATTTGATATATTTTTACATAAACATACGATTTTTTAAAATAAAGTAAAAATATTTCAGTCACAAATGTTCATACAGCTAAAAATAAAAAGATTTATAATAGAATAAAAAAAGTATATATATGCAATTTTTTATTCTATTTCCATAAATATATGTATATACATATCTTTATATATATAGTAAAATTTACTGTACCTGATGCAGGCTATAAATTTTTATAACTTCGTACAATAAATAAAATTTATTGTAACAAACGATTAATCATCAGATAAATTATTGGTTTAATTTGTCAAATATTTCATTCTAATCAATTATTATTTTTATTTTTAATTGCAAAATTGTCCTGCAAAATATATATAGATGCAGTCAGTTATTTGAGAATATAAGAATTTTGTATTCAACTATTGCAAGTTTAGCCCTACATTTAATAATGACTGTAATATCAAATTCGTGAATATTTTTTTTTCCAAATTTGAGTTTTTCAAAAGCACACTCACCACTTGTTATATTTATGTACAATCTATTATGCATTATAAAGTGAATGGTATTTAGTTTGTCGTGGTACTTGAACTCTCTGTAAAGATCTATAAATAATGAAACATATAAAACGAGTCTCCTTTTATGTAATGGGGCTACAATGGCCTATATTCATAAAATAAAATTTAAGAAGAAAATGTCTACTCATTTTCCTATACATGAATAATACATCATTTTATTACTTCTCGTGATCCTCAGTGCTCGGGCAGTTGTCATAGCCTGCTTAAGGAGGACATTACCCCGACCGAGGACTCGGAGAACGAGGAAGTATGACGTATAATAATGTCGGCCGCGGTGAAAAGAGGTCTGGATGCTCTTGAGTAAGTACTTGTACGAGTGGACAACGAGAAGAGCATCGCCCAACTCGGATGAAGTATACCACCCCTGGGAAATCTTACAACGCACTGCACTCATTTTGAACTTGGATACACTTGAAAGTTAAATCACAGGTAATATTTCGCCTCCTACCTCCCCCCACCACAACCCCACCCCCTTCCCGCCCCCACCGCTGTTTCGGGGTCCCGGCGAATAAATGTCTTCCTAACAAATTGCCATGGGGAAAAATTGTTTTTCCTTTTCTCAACTCACTTTCTTGGATTATCTGACTCTCCACAACTCGAAGGACTTGATAAACGAAAGGGAAGGTTTACTTGTTCAACAATGGACAACTACATCGTGTACTGAATTTCTGTTAGAACGCACATTCATCTATTATTTTATACCTCTTTGTTTTTATGTACTCTTATATACATTTGCTTTATCGTTTTAAAATTTGTTCAATTAAAACAATTATTCTATTAATAGTGTACAATTTTTAATACACTTTCATTTCAAATAAAATTTATACTCTATGCTTTATGAATAGTTTATTATTTTTAGATTAAAATAAATAAAATTTGACTTGACATGCTGCTTCTTAGAAGAAAAATTAAAATATTTAGAAAGCTATATATTTTATTTTACAACATTTCATAAAGTTAAGATTTTATATAAAATGAGGACGTTTTTAAATTATAATTTATCTGGAATATCTCTTTATCACAATTTATTGTTATTAATATCGTATAAACGTAATTTATTTTATTAACTTATATATATTACTGTGTAAATGTTATTTATAACCAAACCTAACCTTTAAATTGATTTAATTGATTCATTGTCAGTAATAAAAGACCATTGAAAATTTTTCAATGAAAAAATGAATTTAAATAAACTTTATTATTTAGAATATCATTTTATATATAAAATATTGGAATATTACTCATAAATAAAAACTCGTGTATAAAAATATTGATATTAAAATGAAAATTTTAGTATGGAACGTAGAATTTTTTTTCAAGACAAGTATCTTCATTTTTTCTTTTTCTTTCATGATGCATTCATATATGAATACTTTGAATACTGCACTGTATGATTATTTAATAAATATTGTAAATTAGAAAAAATTATTTTTAAATATTTAAAAATAATTATATTATAAAATAATTACATAATGAGAGAAATGTGTATGCATTAAATGGTTCATAATGTATCTTATATGTATGTACAAATATATTTATATTTTGCTTTCTACTTGAGTGTATTTTGTCATCTATTAATTTATATTTGGCTTATTTTCAGGTCAAAATATTCATATACATTATTATTAATGATAGTAATTATTTGCTTTATAATAATTAAAATTTAATTTAGACATATTATATAAACGTTATGTAATTAATATTTTCTAATAACAGCGAAACACGTAATGTTGGTTGAAATATGTTTTGTCAATCTATATTAACTAATAATTTATTATGGTACATAAACACTTTACTAATTACTTTATTTAAATACGATAATTCTATTCAAACGACTAAGCCTTTTCTTGTATTAAAAATTAACAATAATTATTTACAATAATTTTTATCTTGTAAAATTAAGTTTTTATTTTTTTTAACTGATAACACTTTTGATAATATAATATATTTTATAGAATAGTTTATAGAGTAATTTAGAAAGCTTAAAATTTCATATTTGTTAGTTATAAAAGTATGCTTCAACATATGAACTATTATCAATATATTTAATTATATTTCATAATTGGAAACATATTCCTTCTATTAAAATATTTATTTAATCATCACTATTAAATATATAAAAATATATTAATGAAGAAAGATTTTAAAAAATGTTCATTAAAATTTCCAAGTTATACTTAAGCAGTGAATTTCATATAATATTTATACAATATATATTTCAATTCTGTAAAATTAGTTATTGTTTATACAATAAATTATCAAAAATAATAAATTAGAGAATTTCCAATCATTTTAAAAAATTCTTCAATTTTGTATAGCATTGCACTATCTTATTTATATATAAAAATGCGAGTTAATTAAAGTTTAATATTATATTAATACATATAGTCATATAATTTATAATTACTTTTGTAAATAAAAATTATAAAAGCATCCAAATAAAGATAAATAATATTTTGTCATTCATTATTAATTTGAATTTTAAATAATTCATTTTTTTTATTTTGATTTAAGAATACAAAACATATTCATTTACTCAAAATTCAAATTAATTATTTATTAATACTGAAAAATATAACTTTACACTTTCTAGTTGAGTTTAATTTTGGTGTAGTACTTGTATCAAAATATTTATAAAATCTTTGGAATTTCATTGATTATAAATATTTACAAATTCTCAAATATTTAAAATTTATATTTTGCTACCATAAGAAAATAAAGATTGTGTATAATTGCTCAAAATTTTTTGCAAATTTAATTAATATTAATTACCAAATATCATATATTATTATAGAAAATCACCATATTCAATTTCTGAAATAATTTTAATTACTGAATTTCTGCATCTATAAAAATACAATTAACACATATACAAAATTAAATATTTGATTGATGATTCTAGCATTATAGATATAAAAAGAGTGGTTATTATTTATGTCATGAAATTATATGTATTTTTGATATTATATAATTTTGATTATATGAAATTTGAGGAAATTGAGAGATTGTTCCACATATTTTATTTACTTTTTATGAGTTATAACTAATAGATAATACCAATTTCTACATGATATCAGAATGATCGTAAGGATTAATTAAAGAATAGTATTATATAACATGACTTCATGAATTTGATGTTTTCAATAAAATAAACATTAAATATAATAATATAATATAAAAATTGAATATTTTCTAAATTAGAATTTATAAATAATAATAATTAATATAAGATAATAATAAAATATTAATAATTAATAATATATTTTAATAAATAAAAACAAACGATAAAAACAATGAATACGGTATAATAAATATTTAAATTAAATTAAACATTATTTAAATTTAAACATTAAAATAAAGTTTTATATTTTTAAACAAATTTTTGTAAATAGTAAAATAAGTAAAATAATATTCGTATATGAAAAATAGTATTTTATAGAAAAAAACAAATTTTCTATTATTTTATTTATACATAAAAGGAATTATGATTTATTAAAATTTTTTTATATATTAATAAATAAATAAATAAAATATTAACTTTTAAATAATGTATGAAATTAAATTTTTAATGCATAAATAATTAAATTATATCAAAACTAATGAATAAAAATAGAAATAAGAAAAACTTTTGAGAAATTGTGTATGAAGTATTCGTGATATAATCCACATTACATTTAAATACTATAATATTTAAAGTAACTTTAAAAAAAGCTTTTACAATAATTTATCAAAAAATTTGTCGCATGCCTGTTAAAAAAGTTTGTTGGCAAGTAAAGTACTCGAGGTTTCATATCAAAAAAACCACAAACAAACTTTGACATATTAATACTTAGCTTTGAAACTAATAAGAGAAGTTTAATTTTACTCAGCATATGCAATAAATTTACAGTCCATGTAAATTTTTTACATAAAAATGTATCCATTACAAGTTAATGATCACTAAACTATCTTTTATAAAGTTATTTACAAAATTTTTTTGAAAATATTACAATAAAGTATAAAATTTTTTTATTATTAAAAAATTAATAAGATTATATAGCAATATTAAGTTACACCATTTCATAATATTATTTATGAAGCCAAAAAGAATTTTTTAAAACATAGGATTTAATACAATACAAAGATTTATAACTATTAATGATGATTACTCCTAGTAATAATTTATATATATTAGTAACAGTATAAATCATAATTATTTCTATAAATTATGAGAGAGGAGTAAAATATTAATTTAATAAACTATTTTACACAAAATAAATTTTACCAAATTTACTCTTTTAACTTAATACTAAAATAGTAATGGTAATTCCACTAAATTATATTATACATCAATTGATGTGCAAATTAAGTGGTAATAATTATTCGATAAAATTATTTGAAAATTATGAAAATTTACCTTTTTTGTTCATACTTGTAGTTTTTTATTATTTATTAATGGTAATGTAAAAAGTATTTTGAATAATTAAAATGTCTTTTATTTTCCTAGTTTATCATAACTTAAAAAAAATTATGTAATAGTTGTATATATATGGAATGTCTTTCTTTAAGAATACGTTCAAAAACTATTTTATGAGTGTAATAATATAATAATCTAATAATACTTAATTCAATCATGAATATTAATATCAATTAATTTTTTAACATTTTACTGATAAACTGTAAATTAACTATCAATTTAATCAGTGCATTTAATTCAATTCACAAAAAATAATTGTATAGTAGAGTATTTATCAATACAAAGGCAGTAAATATGGCTTAGATGGTTTGCTGGTGCTCAAATATTTTACTCAAAGCATAAATTCGTTAATAAGCTTACTGCAGATATCTTATCAGTTAATATTTAGAAATTATAACACCATATATATTTTGGCAAAGTAAACTTAATCGCAGTGTATAATTGGGATGTCATTGTGTGCAACGCGCAAGTTACAGTAATGAATATAGTTTATAATTTCCTACGACTTATTGATGTCATAAATTAACATAATTTAAGGTGTACTTTAAATTCTGATAATCTTTATTGTAATCATCTTTTTCTAATAATTTCAATTTCATACACAATAAAATTATGTAATATGATTAATAAATATCTTTGGCAAGATTACATAGATAAAGCGGTTATATAATTTTTAATTTAAGAAAAATTTAAGGTTATTTTTCATTTTAATTTTATTTTAAAATGATTGATAAATAAAGCTTTACCATAAATTAAATAAATTTTCTTTTTTAATATCTTTAAATTATTTAAAAGTGCATACAAATGTTTTATTTGAAAAATGGATACGTTAACATAATTTATTTTTCTAAAAATCTTGTTCATTGAATGACATTTCGATGATATATTTTTGTAATTATTCTAAATATTTTGATTATAATTTTTCTTTAAATTTAAACAAAAACCTTATAAATTCATTGCACAAAAATCCATTAATGTAAATATTCATGTACTACTTAGCATCCTAATGTACATATTACAATAAATATATCAATTTAACGTATAAACGTGTTCGTAAAATTATTTATAATGAATTAAACATTTTGTTAGGAAAAGATAATATTATTTCATAACAACAGAAAAGGATATTATTAACACACACACACATATATATATATATATTTGAATAGTGTATATGAGAAATTTAAATTCATATTCAGCGCCAAATTTATTACTCACTCCAAATGTGAAATTTGATACCGCTGTCACATGTCAGTAGATTATTCTTGTTCTTATATATTCTCTATTTCTACGTTTCTTTCTCTTTATATATTTATGCAATTTCTGTTTTTGATGAATCTAAAATTTAAGATGTCTTATTTTTTTATTTCTATGCTGCCGTTAGAAAAAAATAAAAAACAAAATTTTGGTATTTATAATTTTGCCTCCCGTTACCTTTTTTTTACATTTACCTTCTTATTACCTTCCTCTTTGGATTTTCATGATCAAGATGATAGGTTCTATACTTGTAGTTGTGTATGTTACAAATATAAGATGAAAGAAGTTATACATCTAAATTGAGACAAACGAATGAGGGAACTCAATTTACAAGACTTTGAATTGTAATATGTAATTTAACTGTTAGTTCTTTTTAATGAAATTAAATACAAATATACACGGTGCATCCACGAAGTATCGAGTTTTTTTTTCATTTTTCGCCTATTTGTCGTAGAAATTCGGGAGAGGTCTTAAAATGTCGACAATCTCTTTCCGCATTTGTCCTTTTTTTTGTTTTTCGATAATTAGGTGCGGCGGGATTTAACTTCGCGGGAAGGGTGTTTTTCAGTTTTTTGACACGGCGCTATAGAGCGACTACTCTAATAGCGTTACGCGATAAAATTTGTTGAAAAACTAAATTTAACACGATTTACAGTGTACAATATAGTGCAAAAAAATTTATAAATGTGAAAATTTTTGAAAAACATCAAAGCTGAATTTTTATTTTACCTTGTTTATAAGTCCACCAATAAATCATTTTTCAAAAAAGAAAGATAAGAATTTTTTTTTTATAATCTTTGAACAAAACATTCTCGCGTAGTGGTTTTCCGCTAATCGCTTCAGCGCGCTGTGTCAAAAATTTGAAAAACACCCTTCGCGCGAAGTTAAATCCTGCCGCGCCTAATTATCGAAAAAACAAAAAAAAAAAGTACAAATGCGTAAAGCGTTTGACGACATTTTAAGACCCCTCCCAAATTTCTACGACGAATAGGCATAAAATGAAAAAAAAAACTTGATAATTCGTGGATGCACCATGTATATAAGGTGGTGTTTATTAATTAAACGAATTTGAAAAGAAAAACTACAGTTATCATAGGAAAATTTTGGCATTTTATTAATTATTAGAGCCTTTCCCCTCTTTAAAATATTTTTTGCTCATATTACGAGTGGCGGCAGAAGCTGGGTTGTATATCGCCCTACTAGGATCCGTATTTTGAGTAAACAAATGGTGCACCAACTACCCAGAATCACATTCAATCAATAATATTTATACATGAAAGTCAAAGAGAAAGTTTCGGTATCTTAATATGTAATTCCCTTTCAATAAATTGTATTAATTTAGCTCCCATTAAAGCGGCTTGTATTTTAAATCTGGGTACGGGTAATGGTTTCAGAGTTGCGATCCTACTTTTCGCTATTAACAGTACGATTGTAAATCTTGTAATGCAAACATTACTTACACGACGAACAAACTTACCACAGACAGATTAAATACATACCGCACACATACTTCACCCATGAATCACGCTCTCGATAAATGTAAACATTCGATAAAGTTCGACGATCGGAAAACTACTGTCGGATGAGAAATTCAAAAATTTTTCGACACATGGATCATGCGCATCGCGTTATGTAGGGGCCTTATGGGCCCCTGCAGATATGTAAGTTCTCAGACCCAGTAGTCTTTCACTAAACAGGTACCGATTCTCCTAACCCCTTTCTATCTGTCTCTCCCGTCCTGACAAGAAAATACTGAACGTGGACTGTCATAAAGATCCTAGGGGTATTAAGGAAAGACGTGAAGGTCAACCTTTTGGTTCTGCACTTTACCTCCCAACCTCAGCCACCCGATCCTTTGCGGTGCGAGAGATATTAGTATAATAGTAAAATGAATTGCGATTGTTTTTCGCTGTTTGAGTCTCGCTCAATAAGTGATTATATTTTTTTTTTTTTACTTTAATTCATATATTATTATTTATAGATGTTACGACCTTATTACATTCCGATATCGGTTCTCCAAGTACTCATTATCCGTGAATAAACTAAAAATTTTATTAATTACAATATTTTGTTTAATTTTTCTTTAATTAAAAATTCATTAATTTCTTGTCCCTTTTTTTCTATGTCGTTTTTACATAAAATTCCTTTTGATTTCTCATTTCTGTTACGCGGGTAAGACGCCCCATTACAATCTTTTATTTGGTAGTTCTGTTCGTAAAAAACCGACGGACGCGAAAGATTTTATACTGGCGTCGCAAAATACGTGTAACTGTAGTTTCTTGTCTGAGCATTCGGGCATTACGAATTGTGGAATCGTAGGACGGTTAAATATTTTTAAAGTTGCTATCCACATCTTGAATTCTTCCTCGCGAATTTTATCATCTGAACCTACTTTATTACGCCATAATCCCTGTACTAATATTTTAGATTTAATGGTGAACGGCGCTAACATATCCAATGGATCAAAAACAGACATTATGACTTTAAGTATTTCTCGTTTGGTCGATTTTACCTGCCCATTGATAAATTCTGATTTTATTTTATTTAATTTAAAATTTAAATTTTAATGCCGTCGCATGTGTTCTATACTGTACCTAAACCTGTTACCCATTTATTACTATTTAGGCTCATATCAGAGTTTAGATCTGATTGAGAACTTTTATCAATTTTTCTGTCACGTATAGAATGTCACGGGCCCATCTATGAATCCTGAAATTACCATTTACTTAAATTTATTTTATTTTAAGTTTATTTCTATTATACTTTTGATCATTTCAATCCTCTCTTCTTCTTTTGTTTTACGCGACAAATAATAATTCGTATAACTACTTCTAATTACTATCTTTGTCATTTCCAATCACTACTTCTCAAATAATTTTACGCTCTTATTTTTAATAAAAATACCGCTCGTCGGTGGCAATTTTGCTTGAAAATAAGATTTGACATATCCATTTCTCATTTTTTTCCGCCATGAAAATCTATGGGCTTCTTGATCCTCCTGTTTAATTTTTTCGCACGAAAACATCTCTTTTATATCTGACTTTATTGCAGCTTTATAAGAACACTTGGTAACGGCTTAACTAAATCCAACTCTATATGTAAATCAATCAAATTTATGCCTGATGATTTTGCCACAGCATCGAAAATTAATTTAATACAGCGTGATTTATTTTCATTGACTACCGCGAAATGCAGTAAATATTAAATACGCACCGCTTAATCTTATTATCAAATCCTTTGGCGTAACCTAAATATAAACCGTTGCATTTCTCTATAGTATAATTTTGAGTAATTTTTATCTCGGTCTAATTTATTTTATTAACCTTTTATAAACAATGGTATAGCTATCCATATTTCCAAGACAAGTCATAAATCTCACTGTTCATGCTCTCTTTCAAACTTTTCTAGAAATAATTCCCGGGTTTTAGAACGAAAAATTGTATTTTGAACGAAAAAAGATAAATGAAAATGAAGTCGCCGCCCCACCAGTATTCTTACTTTCTGTAAACGATTCTGAGTCGCACGTTGGCCAAACCGGATAGCTTTTCTGAAGAATGGATCATTCAATATGAAGAGACTTCAAAAATAAATTTTTGCGCCATTTCCGGTAGTCTATGAGTATACATAATATTTATTATTTTTAATGATCAAATTTTTCGGGACGCCCCAGAACCTAAAGACTTTTGAGTCACAATTTTAAAAACATTTTAAAATCAAATAATTTTCATTTTATTTTCATAATAAAGTTTCATCAATAACAAGTGCCACCTTTTATAACTTTGACTATATTATATTTTTAAGATACATAAATTTTACATGAAATAGTATTCAATATAACGTTAAACTCAATAATGCTAATTCTTCTTTTAATACTAGGAAAACATAGTATTAATATACAATGGTACACTCGATAAAAATAGTTAAATATAATTTTATTATTCTTATTTTAGGTAATGCATTATAAGGAAATAGTATATTATTTTACGTTACCGTAATTCTATTCTTGTTGTTAACAATATTCGTATTCTGTTTTTTTGGATAAAAGGATTCCCATTGTGAAATCCAGCCCGCATCAGCTGTTTGAAGTGGAAGCATTTGTGCTGTATATATATATATCAGCATGGATCAGTAAACTATATTGAATGCTTGATTATACCAATCAGGTATCGTAAGTAAAAAATAATTTTGAATTTCGTGAAATGCCAAACCAAAGAATGCAAAAATCGAAAATGATTATAATAAGAGTTTTAACATAAAAAATATCTGTATTAAACTATAAATTATTATATAATTTAGCCAGATATTTTATACAAATTTTTATAAATAAACAGGTATGCAAATTTATGAATTTATGTATTAAATATTCTAATCTAAAATAAATTAAATAAAGATTGCAATGTGCAATTTCGTGGATCAATGAGTTTTCCAAAATTTAACAGACTTAATGAAAGTGTAGCTATTTCCTCTTGTTAGCTTTGCAGAGTTTTTTATCAAAGAAAATTCATTACAAACAATTTCTTCTAAATAAGATTGAAAACATCGTTTTGTAAGTGTCAAATTCTTTGAAACAAAATTGAGTTTACAGCTTAAGCTGAAACAGTTTAAAAAATTGAAAATTTGTACATGCAAACAGTCACAATATTTACTTAATCACGAACAATAAATGTCTAAATAGGTTTTACGTTATTAGATATCAATTTTCCACACCATGGCAAATTGAATTTTTAAATTATCTTCTTCCTATATTTTTAAATGAAGTTTGAACCAATAAAAAAAAACTCGTTCTATATAATGAACAACAGCATTTTTTTACTTAATTGTGAATTTTTTATTATATTCGTAAAATTTAGAAGAAAAAGGAGAACTGCAGGTTATATTTTTAAAAAGTTAATAAATCATTAAATCTAATTTTATTTCTTTCAAATCAATGTAATTAATTCCATAAAAACTTTTTCTATTTACTGTTTTTTTTAATTAGATATTTTAAAGATATGTGAAATTAAATACAAAAACATTTTTTAAATTACAAATCGAAACAATGTACAAGGGAATTGTATAATTTCAAAAAGAAAGTAAATTCCAATACTCAGATTGAAATACAGTTTTTATTTTATTTTACATTATTATATACGATTCATTAAATTCGTTTTATTCTATTACGTATACCTTTGCATAAATATTTCACTTTTAACTTTTATTCAAAATAGCATATTATTTCTTTTTAATTAACTCTCTTCGTTTTAACTTATGTTATAAGTAATATCAAATCAGTTTTATGATCAACACAGATTTTAGTTTTGAAATATTAATCAAGTATTTAATTTATTCTGTATTACTTAATGTAATATATCTATAGTACCAATCTTATGAACATCTAGAGTTACTTAATAAATAAAACTTCGACTATCGTATCTAAGACTTTCGAAATCTTAATGGAAATCATTGTCCTGTAAAACCGAATATTGACAGAGAAAATGACACTAAGTGAATTAATTTACCATAAAACTCTATTTCAGTTATAAATAATTATTTGAAGCTCAAGCCTTAAGGTCTTATGAACTTGATACTTATTATACATATACCGTAGATCTTCCACTTCGATAAATTTTATAATTAATTTTTTTATTTTCATATTTTTTATAATGTTCAAAACTCTTCATTATTATTTTTACATTAAAAATACATATATTTAAGATCTAATACCTTCTTAGATAATTTTTTTTTACATTGTTCAAACTTACTTTGTATTCATAAAAACTATCATATAAACCTAAAAAATAGATTAATAAACAAATAATAAAAATTTACTTCATTTTTATTTGCATTGAACATTTTTGATTTTCATATAATTTTTGAAATTATGTTATCTATGTTCAAAGCATTAGTTCAATATTTACGAGCGCGAAATATATTTGAGGTAGTTAAAAGAGTATACCCAATATAAGTATAAATATAAAATTTGATAAACATATTTAATTCATAAGAGAAACTTTCATTAGAATTAGGTTAATAAATCAGCTAGAGTAAACCCATAAAAGTCTGGTATTTCCCTTGAAAAAATGATCGGTTATATTTTATCACCATTATAACGCGTCAATCTATATATTTTTAGATTTTTTGTACAATTTTTCAGATATCCCATATTGAATTTAATTTATATACAATTGCTTATGCATACGTAAATTATATAGACTAGCGTATAAAATCATATAC
Organism: Eupristina koningsbergeri; assembly: GCA_018907245.1. Lineage (NCBI taxonomy): Eukaryota > Metazoa > Arthropoda > Insecta > Hymenoptera > Agaonidae > Eupristina > Eupristina koningsbergeri. The sequence goes on along the minus strand of JACCHV010000128.1, from coordinate 764 downwards.
TCTAACTTGCATATTTGACAGTTGAGATTTGCTCTTGAGAAAATGAGGATGTCTATCCAATTTTTTACAGTCATAAAACTGTGCTATCGGAATTTCTCTTTATGGGGATTCTAGATCATTCTAGGGTTGCAGTCCTCACAATAACTGTTGTATCTTTTTAGTGTCAACAAATTACTACCTAGAATTCATTGGCTGTATAAGACTCTTTTTCTGCAAAGTCTTATAGCATTTATTTTGTTATTAGTTATATAATTAAAATTATACCTCTTATAAATTAAGTCATTGAACCTAAATATACTCCTACAAATAAACTCTAGAGACTTAACATATAAAATCCAAATATTGTATAATCAGTAACATTTAAGTAATCAAAAAATGAAAATTTTCCTAAATGACTATGTAAATATGATTATTTATTATTTTTTAAGGATTAATTCTAAAAAAAAGGAATATATATGTATTTAATATGAAATTAATTATAAAAAAATTACATGAAATGTACTGAAGCAGGTTGAATTTTCAATGCAACAATAGAGTATTTTAAGTTGTAATATTATTTATAGAGGAATCGACGAATAAAAATATTTTTGTAACAATGATCGAATAATAATACTTTTTGAAGCCACGATCATTTTCCCTTTATTTTATTAGCTTCCTATGCCTTTTTAATCGCTTTAATAATTGTTCTCAGCAGGCAGTTAAGTAGTTCAAACTAGGAAGAGAAACTTTACCTGCAATTCACTAATCAAGTTTCGTGCCTCGAT